>AWWV01015437.1:0-29547 GCA_001974805.1 Corchorus capsularis | reverse complement strand
TTTGGCCGGTTGTAGCCGGCCATGTCCATGTCGCGTGGCCGGTGATGGCCGGACATGTCCATGTCGCGTGCCGGTCTTGTGGCCGGTGTTGCGCGGCTTCTCCAAGCGATGGCCGGTCACTTGTGCCTCCATCTCCATGCTCCTCCAAGCTAGCATCGATGAGATTCTTCATGATCTCCATTGGCTCCAATGTGTTCTCTAAGCCATGATAAGCCCTTGGCGCATCATCCCCTCTCCCTTGAAAAGGATTTGTCCTCAAATCTGCATCACTATCAAACAAGGATAAGTCTGAAACATTAAAAGTAGCACTTACATTGCCATATTCACTAGGAAGATCTAGCTTGTAGGCGTTGTTGTTGATCCTCTCCAAGACTTGGAATGGACCATCTCCACGAGGTAAGAGCTTAGACTTTCTCTTTTCAGGAAACCTGTCCTTCCTTAGATGCAACCAAACCCAATCCCCGGGTTCAAAGATGACTTCCTTGCGCCCTTTGTTAGCATTCTTCATGTAGTGTTGTGTCTTTTTCTCAATTTGAGCTCGAACCCTAGCATGAAGTTCTCTAACATATTCGGCCTTCCTTTGTCCATCCATGTCGACTTGCACACTCAAAGGTAAACTCAACAAATCCAATGGGGTTAAAGGATTAAAGCCATACACAGTTTCAAAAGGTGAACATCCAGTGGTGCTATGTATGCTTCTATTATATGCAAATTCGACATGAGGTAGACAATCCTCCCAAGTTCTTAAGTTCTTTTTAATTAAAGCCCTAAGCAAAGTAGACAAAGTCCTATTAACTACTTCGGTTTGACCATTGGTTTGAGGATGACAAGTAGTAGAAAATAATAACTTAGTTCCTAACTTAGCCCATAAAGTTCTCCAAAAGTGACTTAAGAACATAGCATCTCTATCACTTACAATCGTCCTAGGCATTCCATGTAGTCTAACAATTTCTTTAAAGAACAAATTAGCTACATTGATGGCATCATCCGTTTTAGTACATGCAATAAAGTGAGCCATCTTAGAAAACCTATCAACAACCACAAAGATAGAATCTTTACCTTTCCTAGAACGAGGTAATCCTAACACAAAATCCATGCTAATATGAGTCCATGGTTCATGAGGAATAGGCAAAGGAGTATATAATCCATGCGGTTTAGATGTAGATTTAGCTTGCAAACAAACAATGCAACTAGCAACATACTTTCCTACATCATGTCGCAGCCAAAAGAAGTGTTCATGCAATATATCATATGTTCTATCAACTCCAAAGTGACCCATTAAACCCCCTTCATGCAATTCCCTCAAGAGCAATATGCGCAAAGAGCAAGAAGGCACACACAATCTAGATTCTTTAAACATAAATCCATCATGCTTATAATACTTTCCAAAACCAGAATTTTCACATGCTTTAAATATTTCACTAAAGTAAACATCACTAGCATATAATTCCTTAATATACTCAAAACCAAGAAGCTTAGAATCAAGCATGGAAAGCAAGACATACCTCCTTGATAAAAGCATCGGCTACCACATTCTCCTTACCTTGTTTGTATCGCACAACATAGGAAAGCTCTCTATGAACTCACTCCACTTAGCATGCCTCTTGTTTAGCTTTTGTTGGCCTCTTGAATACTTTAAGCTCTCATGATCCGTATGAATCACGAACTCCTTAGGCCAAAGGTAGTGTTGCCACGTTTGCAACGCCCTCACAAGAGCATACAACTCTTTGTCATAGGTTGGATAGTTCAATGCAGCCCCATTCAATTTCTCACTAAAGTATGCGACGGGCTTCCCACCTTGCATTAAAACAGCTCCAATTCCAACCCCTGATGCATTACATTCAATCTCAAAAGTATTGTTAAAGTTAGGTAAAACAAGCAAAGGAGCATTAGATAGTTTATCCTTCAACGTCTCAAATGCTTCTTGTTGTTCATCCCCCCACTTGAATGGTGCATTCTTCTGCATAACACTTGTAATAGGTGCGGCTAAGGTGCTAAAGTCCTTAACAAACCTCCTATAGAATCCGGCTAGTCCATGAAAAGATCTCACTTGTCCAACGTTGGTGGGTGTTGGCCATTCTTTGATTGCCTTGATCTTTTCTTCATCAACCTCTATACCTTGCGATGAAACCACAAAACCAAGAAAAACAAGCTTGTTTGTGCAAAAGGTGCACTTCTTAAGGTTAGCATACAACTTCTCAACCCTAAGTACTTCTAACACACATCTTAGATGCCTAACATGCTCATCTAGGTTTCGGCTATACACAAGAATATCATCCAAATAAACAACCACAAACTTGCCAATTAAAAGCTCTTAAAACATGATTCATTAATCGCATGAATGTACTGGGTGCATTAGTCAATCCAAAAGGCATAACTAACCATTCATACAATCCTAATTTAGTTTTAAAGGCAGTTTTCCATTCATCACCCTCTTTCATGCGAATTTGATGATAACCACTCTTAAGGTCAATCTTAGAAAATAAGCATGCACCATGCAGTTCATCAAGCATATCATCTAATCTAGGAATAGGGTGACGATACTTTACCGTGATGTTGTTTATTGCCCTACAATCAACACACATTCTCCAAGTCCCATCTTTCTTAGGAACAAGCAACACAGGAACGGCACATGGAGAAAGGCTCTCACGCACAAACCCTTTTTAAACGTAGGCTCACCAACTTGCTTCTCCAATTCCTTTGTTTCTTCGGATTTGTCCTATAAGCTGGCTTATTTGGAATTTGCGCCCCAGGGATGAAGTCGATTTGATGTTCAATCCCCCTAATTGGTGGTAAACCACTAGGAATCTCCTTAGGAAACACATCTACATAATCACTCAAAAGAGAAACAATTTTGCTTGGAAGCTCGCTTTCCAAGTGGTTAGTGCTCACAAGTGTATATTTAAACAAAAGCAAGATCAAAACAGAATTATCAATTCAAAAGCCTCTTTAATCTCACTCTTAGTTGCTAACATACACTCCTTAACAACTTTCTTAGAACTAGCATGCTTTTCAACTAAATCGCAATTTGCATCTAACTTAGCATGTCTATTCTTTTCTTTAGCCCTATAATCGGATTCCATCTTAGTAAACTCCTCTTTCAATTTTAATTGATCTTTTAAAGCTTCTTGAGGTGATAATGGAATAAAAGTAAGGGCTTCTTACCACACATGAGAGTATATTGGTTCGTCTCACCATCATGTTGAACTTTGTTGTCGTATTGCCATGGTCGCCCAAGAAGTACATGGCATGCTTGCATGGGTAAAATATCGCACAATACATCTCCTTTGTACCTGCCCAAACAAAGAGAAACTAAAACTTGTTTGTTAACCCTAATTTCCTCCTTATCGTTGATCCAACCCAAGCTATAAGGTTTAGGGTGTTGTGTAGTGGGTAATTGCATCTCCTTCACCAAATAAATACTAGCTATGTTTGTACAACTCCCACCATCGATAATCACGCTACTAGGCTTCCCATTCGCATACATCCTAGTATGAAACAAGTTCTCCCTTTGGTTGTTCACATCGTTTTTCACATAAGCACTCAAAGTTCTCCTAGCAACCAAACTTTTAAGTGCAAAACCGACACCATCATCACCATCTTCATGCGCTTCTCCTTCATCATCTCCATCACCACTAGATCCTAAAGTAATCTCTTCATCTTCACTTTCGATTTCCCCTTGGTCATTCACGAACAACACTTTCTTGTTCACGCAATCTTTAGCATAGTGTCCAAAGCCTTGACACTTGAAACACTTGACATGATTCTTTGAAGATGAGCTTGATGAAGATTTAGAATCGGTTTTAGGGGTACCTTTTTGCGCTAACTCCTTTTCCTTTGATGACTTGTCATCCTTCTTGATTGGAGTTTTCCATGAGCTTGATGATGATGTAAAGTTCTTCTTATTTCTTTTTACTTGGCTTTCGGCCTTCAAAGCATGTTGAAGCAACTCCTCAAGCTCATAGTGTTGTTGCATCTCCACTATATCATGAATTTCTCTATTCAATCTCGCCAAGAATCTAGCTATGAGAGACTCAAATCTGAAATTTCAAAGTAAAACGATGCAAGATGAATCGGCTATGAATTTTTGAAGTTTCTGAATTTTTGAATTTTTCAAGAAGGCGGTGCGATGAGTGTTTGGGTGTGTTGTGATGGATGAAAACGTGATGATTGATGTATAGAAGGATAGATTTACCGATTGAAGATGACAAACCTATGCTCTGATTACCAATTCATACGAATCTAGTTGTATTAGATTCAAAATCCCCTTTGAATATCCACCAAAGTCGACTTGAACTTCTTCAACTCCTAGACTTGTATGTCGATGATCTTCACAAAGCTATCCCTCCTCTTTCGTCGGCCTTAAGCACTCAATTAGACCTGCAATTTAATTCTCAAGGTCACAAGATTCACAAACAACTAAGTTATCTCAACCTAATTGCTTGCTAGGACTCTACAAGATGAAGAACCCTAAGTTTGCTCAAACTAGAACAATGAAGCCAAAGAAATCGATGTGGGTATAAACCTCTCAACTTTATTGATTAACTTAGCTTATGTTTACAAGAGGGGGATGGTCCCTTTATATAGTAGTAGGGGACGCATAACCCTTCTCCTAAATCTAAAAGGAAAACATTACATAAAGGAAGGAACAAGGAAATAGCCTACTCCTTGTCCTACTAGGAAAAGTAAATACTTAACTTAATTAAGCAAGGATTGGACTTAGTCAAACAAGGCCCAACCCAATGTCTTCTAAACTAAATAAATAACTTATCTAAGATAGAATAAAAGGCCCAATGACCGAATTACACAATATTAAGCCTAATGCTCATCGATGGATAACATGGTGCACAACATGGAATCGTTTGGAATATTCCTTGTTGTGTGATCTTCAAATCGGCCCAATGTGTCTTCAATGGTCTTCGATTCTTCAAGATGAGATCTTATAAAGCCCACCAAAGCTTCCTTGAACCTTTTAGCCCGAGCCCTTGTGATTGGACCCAACGGCATAGACAAAGGGTCGCGTGGCCGGTTGTGGCCGGGCATGGCCGAGTCGTTTGGCCGGTTGTAGCCGGCCATGTCCATGTCGCGTGGCCGGTGATGGCCGGACATGTCCATGTCGCGTGGCCGGTCTTGTGGCCGGTGTTGCGCGGGTTCTCCAAGCGATGGCCGGTCACTTGTGCCTCCATCTCCATGCTCCTCCAAGCTAGCATCGATGACATCTTCATGATCTCCATTGGCTCCAATGTGTTCTTCTAAGCCATGATAAGCCCTTGGCGCATCAACATTTGCTTATTGGGTTCATGATGGGCTAGCACTTGACTTTGGGCTTGCATCGGAATATTGAACTAACATATGAACTTTAGGTTTGCATTTAAAGAATTAGTAACCATTTCTTGACGAATAAAATAGTTTTTACAAACTGAATAAAGCTGCAATTGCACCTGATACAATAAACATTTCACTACAACACAAATTCATCAGCTTTTTCCATTACATTGTCTTGTATTGTGCCTTTCGTGTCTTCTCGAGCATCGGGTCCTTTCATGATAAGAAGGAAGCTGCAAAATTGACCAAAATGTATCCCCAGGCTCAAGACATAGACACCATTGATTGGTGACATGTCAATCTCCAAAAAAATGACATATAGAACATGAAAGCAAGAAAGAAAAGACACTCAAACAACAAAGAAGCAGCACAGAAAGAGCAAACAAAAGAAGAAGAATATTTTCATAGGATTCAGGGCAGCAAGCATACAATGATGAGATTCAAGAGCCTGGGGAAAATGTTAGCTAATTTAGGCCCAATTAGAACTCAGGACAAGGATTGATTCCTAGGCCTGATGTTTCGAAAAGGACCAAGAGATATGAAACAGGTTTTCAATTCAGCATACCGGGACACAAAGGATCACAAAAGTTCAAGCAATTAAGTTCAAAATTTAGCAGCAAATGCCATTCTTAAAATACAAGAAGACAAAGCCAATCGTAACAAGCCAAAGCAGAGACAAGAAAAGTGCAATGGAATAAGCACAGTATGCATCACTCACAAGCACTTAAGACACATCACAAAGAAAGCCAGCCAGTGTTCATCACAGAATTACAAGCATAGCAGAAGAGAATGAGAACAGAGTTGGGCAAATCAAGCAGGCGACGCATCAAAGCAAGTAACGAGAAAGTTTAGAGTTCATCATGAGGCACTTCAAGGCAAAACGACAGGCATTCAGAGCATGTTAATCACCATAAGTCAGGCTAACATAAACAATAGCCACTGTGGACATTTCAGTCACACACAGTTCAGTAAGGGGCATGCAACTCAACAAGGTGAACATCAATAGTCAAGACGGAATCAAGCAGGATATGGACATTAGCAGCGAAATCAATTTGAACAGCAACAGTGACACAACATTTAGAGGTTAAATTTGTCCTTAGCTACTAAGCATGCATTACATCTTTAGTCATTCTTGTTTCTTTAACCTTCAACATCAAGAAACATTCAGTGTCAATTAAGTAAGGATCGAGGCATCAAAGTATACACTGAATTCAGTTGGCCCTTAAGCTTAGTGTGTCACGTTTTAAGGCTACATGGCACCAAGGAATTTTGACCATCGGGGTTAACACACAAGCTAAAACAGAAATAAAAAAGGCAAGCAAAAAGCTCAATATTATTTCATCATTAATCAAGGGTAGTTGCAAGAGAGTGGGCCAATAAAGCAAATACAGTTAAGTGGACCAATGGTAGATTTTGCTTAAAACAATAAATCAGAGAATGACCAAAGCGGAAACAAATAAAAATAAGGAGGACTCTACGAGAAATAGGTCACCTGTAGACAAATCGCAAGGAAATGTCAAGGAAGGAGAAGAAGATGATGACTCACCCAATCCAGCTCAGAGGAAGCTCCATTCTTATCCATCCTCTTCCTACCTGCACCACAAGAAACAAAAAGTTTAGAAACAACCTGAGGTGAAGAAAGACAGCTGGCTAGGAAGCAGGTTAGGGGTTCTGATCTTTAAAAGGAGAAGGAGTTTTCATAAGGCGGGGGGGGGGGGGGGAAGAAAATTTTCAGAAAAAAAAACGCTGCAAAGCTAGAATTCTAGGCATTTTTACAAGACACACACTTATACACAAAAAGGAGAAACTTACTCATTTTCTCGGGGATTCTCTCTCAAAAAAATTCAGAGTTTTCTCTTGATAAGCTAGGGTTCGTGGTCTCTAAGGCCTCCTTTAATGAAATTAAGTCGAGATTTGCAAAGAATATGGTGGAGTAGTTTATACAAGTCGAGATGAAGGTAGCCGCCGGGATTCGAAGGTTAGGGCCTCGGGTATTTGGGGTTTTTTGCACTCAGAGGTTCATTTGAAGAATTCCTTCGGTGAAAGGCTAGTAAAGGAAGAGGAGACTGACATATCTCAGATTCAAGTCCATCCGATAGTCGGATGATGAGATCGGAACAAGTGTTTTTGGGTTCGGTTATGGGTGAATTCAAAAAGGTCTAGGCTCGATCCTGGAAAACAAGGACCGGATCCGAGTTCAGGAGGCTGAGAAAGGCCAATCTGGAAAGTTGAAGCCTCATCGAAGCTCTGGCAAGGGTCCGGTACGGTGGCACATGGTGGTTGGGCAGGCGGTGCAATTTCCGATCTTACAAGGGGCGGCGGCTAGGGTTTGGAAAGGAAAAGAGTGCTTTGAAGAAGAAAGAAGAAGAATTTGGTCTTATAGAAGCCGTACACCTAAAAAACGGCTGTGCTTCGGCTCAACAAGGGAACATTTGGTGGATTCAGGTAAGATATTTCACTCCGCTTCAATTTAATCCCTAGATTTAATGCATTTAAGTCCTATGCATTGTTAGCATTTACAATTAAGTCCTATATCCCCAGGAATAAAGCAATAGAGTCCCTTTAAGTACAGTTTCCTTCTAAATTGGCCCCTAAGTTCGAGAAATTATTTTAATTAAACTCATAATCAAAAGTTTGGTCAAAGAATTGAGTGATTTACTTGGCTAATTATAGGAAGAAGTCAACAAATTTATGGACATATGTTATACTCATGACATGCATTTTAAATTTCATAAATTTTGTTGATATCATGCTCATTTGAGAAAAGCAAATTAACACCGATGATGGAATAATCGGTTAAAATGTTGACAAAGTTTTTTATTTTAATCCGAATTTCCTAGGCTTAAGGCATTAATTTGGGGGTCTTACCAATCAAGTGGAAGGCACCCAAATAGTGTCTTTCGTATAAGCATTTGGTAAAATTTGATTAAATTTGAATACATGCATCATATGCATTAAGTAAAGATTGGTTAAGCACAGACTTAATTGCAAGTAAGGAAAATTAAGGAAAGTAAGCATAGTTAAAGAACTTCATTCATAGAAATTAAGTAAAAACAACAATTTGAAGACTTAATTCATAGAAATTAAATGGAAGCGATAGATAGAAGGCTTAATTCATGGCAATTAAGTAAGAACAAAAGAAGACAGACTGGCTTAGTTTCAAGGAAACTAGGTGAAGAAAAGACTGGCTTAATTTCAAGGAAATTAAGTAAATATAGACTGACTTTAATTTCAAGGAAAGAGGACTGAAAAGAAGACTGAAAAGAAGACTAAAAAGAGGACTGAAAAGAAGACTGAAAAGAAGATTGAAAACAAGACTGAAAGAGAAGACTGAAATTAGACTGAAAATAGATTGAAAAAAGACTGATATTAAACTGAAATCAGACTGAAATTAGACTAATATTAGACTGAAATTAGACTGAAAATAGACTGAAATTAGACTGAAAAAAAAAGACTGATATTAGACTGAAATTAGACTGATATAAGACTGATATTAGACTGAAATGAGACTGAAATTAGACTGATAAAAGACTGGCTTAGTTTCAAGGAAACTAGGTAAAGAATATACTGGCTTAATTCCAAAGAAATTAAGTAAAGATAGACCGACTTAATTTCAAGGAAATTAGGTAAAAGATAGATTGGTTTAATTTCAAGGAAATTAAGTAAAAAATGACGGGCTTAGTTTCAAGGAAACTAGGTAAAGATAGACTGGCTTAATTTCAAGGAAATTAGGTAAAAAATAGACTGGCTTAATTTCAAGGAAATTAAGTAAAACAAGACTTGCTTAGTAAAAAGTAGACTGGCTTAATTTCAAGGAAATTAAGTAAAAAAGGACGGGCTTAGTTTCAAGACAACTAGGTAAAGAAAAGACTGGCTTAGTTTCAAGGAAACTAGGTAAAGAAAAGACTGGCTTAATTTCAAAGAAATTAAGTAAAGAAGACTGGCTTAATTTCAAGGAAATTAAGTAAACAAGACTAGCTTAGTTTCAAGGAAACTAGGTAAAGAAAGAACTGGCTTAGTTTCAAGGAAACTAGGTGAAGAAAAGACTGGCTTAGTTTCAAGGAAATTAAATAAAAAGACACATGCTTAATTTCAGGAAAGGAAATTAAGTAAGATAAAGAACTTAATTCAAGGTAATTAAGTGAGGTCAATAAAAGGCTTAATTTAGGGTAATTAAGTAGAATAAAGAACTTAATTCAAGGTAATTAAGTGAAGTCAATAAAGAACTTAATCTAAAAGAGATTAAGTAAAACAATAAAAGGACTTGATTTATAAAAATTGAGTCAATAAAGGGAAGGAAATAATGAATTGGCTTAATCTAATTAAATTAAGTCAAAATAAAGGCAATAGTAAATTGGCCCAATCCGTACAACTGAGTAAAGAAAATAAGTAACAATTTGGCATAAAACGAAGAACTAAGTAAAGTTAAGTATAAAGTTAGGCATGAAAGGACTAAGGCTTAAAAGGAATTAACCAACTATAAAAACTCGAAGTCAGTTCTAGACCAGTCAGTGCCGTCGTTTCGACGGGCGTCGTGGGGGTGCTAATCCTTCCCCACGCGTACCCGACTCCCGAACCATAGACTCTGGTTAAGCAGACTGTATTAAGTTTAGTATTACCTAATTAGGTTAATATTAGACTTAATAGTTGGATAGGTGGCTAATCACACCTAGGTAAAAAAGATTAGTGGCGACTCCCATAAGAACCCGTAAGTATCCAAACGGTAGTTTCGCCCCCGGTCGCAAAACGTTGCGACAAGTGCATGACTTGGAATCATTGGGAATATTCCATGGCTTGATGTCTTCAATGCTATCCAATTGATCTTCAATAGACTTTAAACCTCCAAGATGAGTTCTAACAAAGGCCAATAAAGCTTCCTTGAACCTTTTAGCCCGAGCCCTAGTCATTGGACCTTGTAGAATAGCTAAAGGGTCCATTAGCCGGTTGTGCGCGGATGACCCTTGCGATGGCTGGTTGTGGCCGGTTGTCCCATGCGATGGTCCTTGTGATGGCCGGTCAGTGGCCGGTGTTGCGCGGCTTCTCCAAGCAATGGCCGGTCATGTGCGATCCCTTCAACTCCATGCTCTTCCAAGCTTGCTTTCAATCCGGGATCAACCATAGCATTTTCTTGAACATCCATGACATCTCTATGTTTATCCGAGACATGATCTCCATTAGCTCCATTGTGCTCTTCTAAACCATGATATGCCCTTGCCGCATCAGAAAGGAGGAAGAAGACTGAAAAAAAACTCGATTAAAAGTGAGTTTGGGTCCAAACGACGTCGCATCAGGTAAGATTTATATGATTTAAGCCTTTAAATTTCCATCCTTTTCAACTTTGTCCATTGCTTAATTGTTTCAATCTTATTTCTTTTAAATGACTTCAATTTGAGAATTTTGTTGTTTACTTTGATCAATCTAGTGCCTTTTCCTTTCAAATGCTATATATATGTCATTAAGCTTCAATGGTTTATTTTTATTTAGATTTCAAATTCTAATTTTTTAATTTTAAGAGGAAAAAAAACCATGTTTAAGTTGTTGTCGTTGAGTGTTAATTTGTTGATAGTTTAGATTAAGCTCTAAAGGATAAAATAAAAATGAATGTTGATGTTGGAAATTTGATTTTTGTTTAAAATCCCTTTGTAGCTAATGTGAACTTGAAAATTAAGTCTTTTACTTAAAGTTTTGATTTTTGAATTAGAACTAATTTAAATTGATCTTTGATCTTTTCTAAAGTTAATTTTAATTAGAAAAATTAAATCTTTGATTTAAAGCCTGAATTTTTGAATTAAAATCAGCTTGGAAATTGAGTATTAAATCACTTTGAGCTAATTTTAATTTGAAAACCAAACTCTGAATTAAAGGTTTAATTTTTTAAATTCAAATTAACTTGGAAAAGGGTTGATGAATCCTTTCGAGTTAATCCTAATTTAAAAGTCATTTTGGTTTAAAGACTTGATTTTTGGGCTGATTTAATTAGGAAAATTAATTTAGTTTATGCATGTCTAATAATTTATTTTTCTTGCTCGATCACAGACTTGAACTTGTTTCCGTGTTCATTTAGGCCCCTGATTTTATGTTATTGAAATGTAATTTGTGTTTCCTGAACTTTGCTGATTGTTTTCCTTAGTATGCAGAGAGGTCCCCAGTTTGCTTGATTTGGCCTTTAAGCTTTTATTTCTTTAAGTTAATCGATTAAGCTCTTGGAATTTTTAATAATTTAGTAATTTAGTGTAGTGATAAAGTAGACTGTAATTGCATGCATATCATGTTTACTTGTGATTATTTGTAACTGTTTGCATTCCATACCATCATTATCTGCTTCGATTAATAAAGGGGTGTTTTTAACTACGACGGGCAAATCTCGGGTAAAGGTACAAGAGCACGACCTCTCGGGATTTCGCTCCGAGATTGATTGGTTTTCACGAATATCCCTAGAGGGCTGGGCTAGGTTCGTGAGGGCCAATTCAAGTAAACTCCTTTTATTAATCAACTAATAAAACCAGACCTTGCATTCATCATTTCATACATGCATTAGTTAATATTTAGGTCAAAATTTGAAGAAAAAGAAAAAAGAAGAAGGAAAAGAAAAAATGAAAAAAATGGAAAAAATCAGAAAATTAAAAGATGTAATAAAATGGGTTTGCAAAAGTGTTTTTAAATCATGTTCTCTTATTCATTTTTACAAAAATTAAAATTGGTAATCAAGAGTTTTTAAGACTTAAGTAGAGGTTTTCAAATTCAAATCAGACTTAGTTTCAGGATTAGTAGATCAATAAAAGATGGAAAAGGTTTTCAAAATCAATAAGAAAAAAGATTTTCTCACCATTTTTAGGAAGACTAAAATGGAGGTTTTCAAAAGTAAAATAAAAGATTTTAAGAACAAAAATAAAAGGTTTTGTCATAGCATTTTCAAAATTCTTTTTCGAAGAGAAAAAGATCAACAAGAGAACAAATAGTGAAAGAAAATCGAAAACAGAATTGATAGACGATCTTTCGATCATATTCTTCGAATTCTTGACATGGGTCTGAAAAAATGATTTTCTTTTCTTTTATAACCCTTTCTGATAATAATTAAGATAAAAGCAACCGTTAATATTAAACCCGTTAGATTTAGTTTAGACTAGAGGTACCGTCGTTTGACGGGCGTTGTGGGGGTGCTAATCCTTCCCCACACGTAACCGACTCCCGGACTCAGGTTTGGTTCATCGACCGTAGTATTAGACTTAGTGTGTCCGTCGTCAAGCATAGTCCATTAGGTCTAATAATTGTAGGTAGCTAATCACACCTAGGCAAAAAGGTTAGTGGCGACTCCTTTCCTCCAATTGAGCATTAGACAGAAAACATACCTAGATCTTTTAGTTTTGGGGGTAATTCCTTTTGAATTATAGCAGAGATACTCTCTGCAACAGAAATCTTACCTTGCAAACGCTTCTTGCTGGTGCATAGCTCCTTAAGAAACTTCGCATACTTGGGAATTTGTTGAATAGCATCCAATAATGGAATATTAACCTCAATTTTGCTAAATGTTTCCAAGATAACAGGATCAATCTCATCCTTCTTTTTGGTTTTAAAAGAATATGGTGTAGTCTTTGGTTTATCAATTAGAGTGTCCTCCTCTGCTTTCTTTGAATCGGTTGGTGTAGCTTTACTTTTGATCTCTGAGTTGACTTCAATTCCTTCAGCTATAGGTTGTGGCATTATTGATTTCTACTCTTCCTCATATGCTTTGACAGCTAAAGGCTTGTCTAGCATCTTCCCATTATGCAATGCAATAGAACTTACGTTTTCTTTAGGATTAACTCTTGGTTGAGCAGGAATTCTAGCTTGACCTTGTAATTTCAGTTCTCTGACTTCATTGGCTAATTTTCCCATCTCTTCAATAACAATGTCAACGGTTATCTTCACTTGATTGAATTGATCTTGAGCAGTCTTTTGGAAATCAAATTGCGATGTGGCAATTCGAGTGACAATGTGTTCTAATCTTGATGATTCACCTTGCAGTTTTTTAGGGAATGGTGGTCTTTGTTGACTAAATTGTTGTCTTTGCTGAGCATTAGTGTATGTTGTTGAAAAAGGATCATACTTCCTCTCTCCTGATTGCTGAGTGTAAACAGAATTGACTTCTCCAACTTCATCTTCGAAAGGAGTTGGGCAAGTATCAGTGTAATCTGTGTCCAAAAAACAAATTCCACAGTGTTTAGGAACACTCGGAGTAACCTTTGCTTCCATTAAGCTGGGCTAATTTTGCAAGTTGAACATTGGTAGAATTCAATCTTTGTTCAATAATCGTCATACGAGTCGATGATTGAGAAATTTCATTGACCTTTCTTACTTTGGCATCTCTATATCCAGATTGCTAAGCATTAGCTGCCATACTTTCAATTAGTGACCAACAAGTGGTTGGCTCAAGTGGTTTGACACTTGCTCCCCTTAATCAAGGTCTCAGGTTCGAGTCTTGTGAATGGAGAAAACCATTGTTGGGAGAGCTTTACCCCCATGGTGGGCGAACCCGGCTCGAACAAGGTTACCTTGTAAATATACCAAAAAAAAAACTTTCAATCAGTGTGTTAGCTCCTTCTGCAGTCTTATTCAGCAGCGATCCTTCACCAGCAGCGCCAATCACATGTTTTTCTATGTCACATAACCCTTCATAGAAATATTGCACAAGTAAATGAGACTCAATTCCATGGTGCAGGCATGAAGCAACAAGTCTATTGAACCTTTCCCTATATTCATATAAGCTTTCATCAGGATTTTGCCTGATTCCACTGATATCCATCCTGATGTTGGAAACCTTATGTGCAGTGATCAGTCGTTTAACAATCATAAAATAATCCCCACTAAAACTAACTAAAGCAGGGGTCGATCCCACAGAGAAGGGTTATAATTATGAAGATCTTTTCCAAAGAATATATCTTTTCCAAAAATAACTTAGAAAATAGGGGATTAAAAATACTAATTGAAAAGAAAGCAATTTAACTAAAAACAAAGCAAAGTAAATTAAATCTAGATCTAGGCCAAATTATAAAGAAAACAATAATTAAAAAAAAGCATACTTCTTCTCCAATGGTATGAATCAAGCAAATTAACTATGGATCCTTGATTTAAAAGGTGAGTTTAGTATCTTATTCTTGATGACAACTGATATAGAAAAAATTCCAACATGTATATTAGAGAAGAGGTCGGTCAAAACTGCAGTTATCCCTTTTATTCCTTCAGTGATCAATTACTTTTTCAGGGCCTAAAGATCACTTGAGAACAAAGCATTAAGAACAATTAATTTACACACATGCCTACAAGTAGAACCATACGAAGAGCAATTTCTCACCCCCCGATAAACAAACTCCCATTAGGCAGCGGTCAAACAAACCTAATTTGCTACAAATAATCAAACTCGGAGGTCAAGCCTTATTTGATTTAGCTATAGATCTATGCAATTACGTCATCAGTGGCCATCCAAATCAATAAAATTCAAGATCATAAAATAAAACAGGGATTTGCTTACTATCTATCAGAACTTAACACTAAATTATAAGTATAGAAATCTCACCATAATCAATTGATTGAATTCACCAAAGGATAAGAGGTATTGAGGGTTTAACTACTCATGGACTTGGGAAAATCCATGAGAGGCATAAGAAAACTTACAGGACTTGAAAGAGGCGATATGCTCCCTTGAAAACCCTAGGTTTGTCGCACCCCTCTATGCAAAGAGAGGGTATCGACTCCTGATGCGCCAAGGGCTTATCATGGCTTAGAAGAATACATTGGAGCCAATGGAGATCATGCCTCGGATAAACATGGAGTTGTCTCGGAGTCTTTGAAAGCTGCTACGGTTGTTCTCGGATTGAAGGAAAGCTCGGAGGAGCATGGAGATGCCACCATCGCACATGGCCAAACACTTGACCGGCCACACCAGCTACATGACCCGGCCATGCCGATCGCACATGCCCGGCCACACCAACCACATGACCCGGCCATGCCCATGCACAACCGGCCATGCGATCCTTTAGCCATTCCATCTGGGCCAATGACAAGGGCACGGGCTAAAAGGTTTAACGATGCTTTAGTGGGCTTTGTAAGATCTCATCTTGAAGAATTGAAGACCCTTGAAGATCCATTGGACCGTTTTGAAGACCACTCACCAAGGAATATTCCATGCGATTCCATGGTGTGCACCATGATTTCCATCTATGGTCCTTAAGGTTTTAGCATTGTGATGTTCGGCCTAATGGGCTTTTATCTATCTTTGATTAGCTATTTAATTAGTTTAGGAGTCATTGGGTTGGGCCTTGTTTGACTAAGTCCAATCCTTGCTTAATTAAGTTATGTATTTACTTTTCCTAGTAGGACAAGGTGTAGGTAATTTCCTTGTTCCTTCCTTTAAGTTTAAATCACCTATGTAAGGAGGTTGAGGGGGTATGCGTCGACCCTACTACTATATAAAGGGTCTCTCCCCCTCTTGTAAACAATAAGTTGAGTTGATTAATAAAGTTGAGGATTATTTTCCCAAATTGATTATCTTAGCTTCTTTGTTCTAGTTTGAGCAAACTTAGGGTTCTTCAATCTTGTAGAGTCCTAGCAAACAATTAGGTTGTAATTGCTTAATTGTTTGTGAATCTTGTGATCTTAGGTATTCAATTGCAGGTCTAATTGAAGACTTAGGGCCGACGAACGAAGAGAGTTTGCTTTGTGAAGGTTGTCGACATACTTGTCTAGAAGTTGAAGAAGTTCAAGTAGATTCTTGGCAGGTCTCAAGGATAGATTTGAATCTAATACAACTAGATTCGTATTAATTGGTAATCAGAGCATAGGTTTTCATCTTCAATCGGTAAATCTATCATTCTATTCATCATTCATCAAGTTTTCATCCATTTCATCTACACACTCATCGCACCACCTTCATGAAAAATCCAAAAATTCAGAAACTTTGAAAAATCATAGCCGATTCATCTTAACTATGTTTGCTTTGAAATTTCAGATTTGAATTCCTTATAACTAGTAGTTATATCAAAAAATATATAAAAAAAAAATTTCGACCAGAAACTTGTGATTTTTGTCCTGGATTCGTTTGAGCTCAGAAAGCTATGAAATTTGAGCTTTAGACTTCTTTTAGTGTGATCTTTCTGGGAAAAATACTAAAAAAAAAATAATTGGTATCAGAACAAAATTGGATTACTTGGAGTGGGAGACAAAATTGGATATGTACTTTGATTATTATCCTCATGCCGAGCCTAAGAAAGTTCAAATTGCTACTCTTGAGTTTACGGAGAATGCTTTGAATTGGTGGAATCAATTAGTGCAACCAAGGAGAAGAAATTTGGAAACACCTATTGATACTTGGTTGGCATTAAAGAGTTTTATGAGGAAGAGCTTTGTTCCAAGCTTCTATACTAATGGTCTTTATCAAGATTTACAATCTTTGAGGCAAGGAACAAGGAGTGTTGATGAGTACTACTCCGAGATGATGTTGTTGATGTCTAGGGCCGAAGTTGATGAAGCTCCACAAGCCACTATGGCTAGGTTTTTGGTGGGGTTGAATAGAGAAATTCATAATATTGTGGAGATGCAACAACACTATAATGTTGAGGAATTGCTTCAACATGCTTTGAAGGCCGAGAGCCAAGTGAAGAGGAATAAGAAGAGCTTTGCATCATCATCAAGCTCATGGAAAACTCCAATTAAGAAAGATGATAAGCCATCCAAGGAGAAAGAGTTGGCGCAAAAGGGGACAAGTCCTAAGACCGATTCTAAGTCTTCATCGGGTTCATCTTCTAAGAATCATGTTAAGTGTTTTAAGTGTCAAGGATTTGGTCATTATGCTAAGGATTGTGTTAACAAAAAAGTGATGTTTTTGAATGACCAAGGAGAAATCGAAAGTGAAGATGAAGAATTTGCCCTAGGTTCTAATGGTGATGGAGGCGATGAGAAGGGTTTGTCGCATGATGATGATGGTTCAACACCGGCACTCTTGAATTTGGTTGCAAGGAGAACTTTAAGTGCCTATGTTAAAGGAGATGTGCACAATCAAAGGGAGAATTTGTTTCATACTAGGATGTATGCGAATGGGAAGCCTAGTAGTGTGATCATTGATGGAGGGAATTGTACAAACATAGCTAGTGTGTACTTAGTAAAGGAGTTAGCGTTACCTACCACTAAACACCCTAAACCCTATAGTTTAGGATGGTTCAATGATAGAGAGGAGATTAAGGTTAATAAACAAGTTTTAGTTTCTTTCTTTGGGCAGGTACGATAATAAGGTGCTATGTGATGTGCTACCAATGCAAGCATGCCATGTCTTACTTGGTCGACCATGGCAATATGACAACACGGTCCATCATGATGGTGAGACAAATAAGTATTCCTTTATGTGCGGTAAGCGTCCTATTACTTTGATTCTTTATCACCTAAAGAAGCTTTAAAAGATCAAATAAAAGTGAGGGATGAGTTTACTATTTTGGAATCCGATTTTAGGGCTATAGAGAAGACTAATCATGCTTATTTGAATGTGAATTGCGATTTGGTTGATAAGCATGTTAGTTATAAGAAAGTTAATAAGGAGTGTATGTTAGCTACTAAGAGTGAGATTAAAG
This sequence comes from Corchorus capsularis, assembly GCA_001974805.1. Classification (NCBI taxonomy): domain Eukaryota; kingdom Viridiplantae; phylum Streptophyta; class Magnoliopsida; order Malvales; family Malvaceae; genus Corchorus; species Corchorus capsularis. Next base: position 11,626 of record AWWV01015437.1, on the reverse strand, counting down.
AAGCTTTGAATGATAATTCTGTTTTGATCTTGCTTTTGCTTAAATATACACTTGTGAGCAATAACCACTTGGAAAAAGAGCTTCCAAGCAACATTGTTTCTCTTTTGAGTGATTATGTAGATGTGTTTCCTGAGGAGATTCCTAGCGGTTTTCCACCAATTAGGGGGATTGAACATCAAATTGACTTCATCCCTGGGGGGCAAATACCTAATAAGCCAGCTTATAGGACAAATCCTGAAGAAACAAAGGAATTGGAGAAGCAAGTTGGAGAGCTACTACAAAAAGGATTTGTGCGTGAAAGGCTTTCTCCATGTGCAGTTCCTGTTTTGCTTGTTCCTAAGAAGGATGGAACTTGGAAAATGTGTGTTGATTGTAAGGCAATAAACAACATAACGGTAAAGTATTGTCACCCTATTCCTAGATTACATGATATGCTTGATGAATTACATGGTGCTTGCTTATTTTCAAAGATTGATTTAAAGAGAGGCTATCATCAAATTCACATGAAAGAGGGTGATGAATGGAAAACTGCCTTTAAAACTAAACTAGGTTGTATGAATGGATAGTTATGCCTTTTGGATTGACTAATGCACCTAGTACATTCATGCGATTAATGAATCATGTTTTAAGAGCTTATATTGGCAAGTTTGTTGTTGTTTATTTTGATGATATACTTGTGTATAGCCGAAATCTAGATGAGCATGTTAAGCATCTAAGATGTGTGTTAGATGTACTTAGGGTTGAGAAGTTGTATGCTAACCTTAAGAAGTGCACCATTTGCACAAACAAGCTTGTTTTTCTTGGTTTTGTGGTGTCATCGCAAGGTATAGAGGTTGATGAGAAGAAGATCAAAGCAATCAAAGATTGGCCAACCCCCACCAACGTTGGTCAAGTGAGATCTTTTCATGGACTAGCCGGATTCTATAGGAGGTTTGTTAAGGACTTTAGCACCTTAGCCGCCCCTATTACAAGTGTGATGAAGAAGAATGCACCATTCAAATGGGGAAAAGAACAACAAGAAGCATTTGACAACTTAAAGGAGAAACTAACTAATGCTCCTTTGCTTGTTTTGCCTAACTTTAACAATAATTTTGAGATTGAATGTGATTGATCGGTCGTTGATCAAATCATAAGATAAATCCCCACAAACCAATAACAAATAGTTAGGGCAAGTAGGGTCCGAATCCACAGGGAGAGAGGGTAATCTCTTTACTAATTAATTGTGTCAAAAATGAGAGATTTGAAAGATAAGATTTTAGCAATTCTAAATTAAAATAAATTAAAAACAAAGCAAATTAAATAACTAACAATGGAAAATAAACGTCCAACATAGAATCTATTTCACTATTGACAAGATTAATTATGGATCATTGACACTAAATATGAATTTGATATTAATTGCCAATCAATTAAGCATCATAAATTATTCCAAAGTAGTATATATCCTAAGACGTAGGCTTCAACTTTCCTTAGAACAAAATAATCTCCCTAATATCTTAACCAACTCCACTTGAATAATTGGTATAGGAATCAGACGTGATACTCATTCCAACATGCTAAACAGATTAATTTGTTACTAACGAAATTAACCTCTTATGTTATGATCCAGGTACCACCCTTCCTATAACAAGCATTATGTTTTATTATTCCACATGCATGATAAATCAATACCAAACTTGTCTACATCAATTTCCATCTCGGCCTAAAGACTTCAACAAGGTTTGATATCCCATTGAACCTAGGACTCGTAGAACTACAATTGTTACTTGGACCAACTTTAGCTTGACTCAAGCTACTTGAATCTATAACTATAGTATTCATACTTATCAAGATAAGTAGGCCTCCAAATCCATCAAAACATGAACACATAAAATTAAGTATAGGGATAAGAAACATATTCAAACAGAAATCAAATTATAAGAACATAAGTCTCTACATAAATTAAATGTCAAGAGATCAATAAGATTCTACATTGGAGAAAGAAAAGATTAGCTACTCATGAATTTAGTAGCCATCCTAAAGGAAAAGGAATAGAAAAACCTAGGAAAGACCGGCGGCTCCTAGCTCCCAATTCTTGTCCCAACCGTCCAACCCCTTTTCTAGAGAGAAAAGGTGTCTATTTATACTAGAGACTTAGGGTTAACTTAACCTAGGACAAGATAGTAATTTAAACTCATTAAATCACCTTTAATTGGGTTTAAAGTCGTCCTCCAGGTCTGGCTATCCCTTAGTACCGAATTAGGGTTTATCATATCATCTTGGGCTTGATTTATGGGCTTTTCAAGGTCCAGCATGTAAGCAGAAACTTCAGGGGCATTTTCGTCCATGATAACGGTGAAACTGGACTTCGACCAAAACATGGAAGTTATAGATCTTGGAGTTAGCTTTCCAACCCCTACTCATTTGTCTCATTCGAAGTTCTGGATCAAAAGTTATAGCCAAAATACAGAAGGGTCGCCAAATTTGGAAACAATTGGAGAAGCTTCAAGGTGAAGTGACACGAGATGCTGCTAGCACGCTCGCGGGTGCTGGCCCCGACTCCCCCTGGGCGCCCATGCGGCATGCTTGGCTCCCCATGTGGTTTGCCTCGCGCCCTATGTGCTCCAGTGCTATGACGCCTCTTGATATGTCTTCTTGCCTTGAAATTCAACTTTGCTTCTTTGCTTCAAACTCTTGAAAATCAATCTTATGATGATAAAATTGTCTCTTCAAGCTCTTCAATCACGATCATGTTGGCTCCATTCTTCATCCAAAAAGGCACAAAATTGGTGATTTTGCACTTTTCTTCCCTTTAACACCTATAAACACAAATATACCAAATATAAGGCATAATCAAGCATAAAATACCCAAAAAGCATAGGAAAATGACCATAAAGAGATGCATAATTTTGGTCTGATCATATTTCCCCCACACTTAAGCTTTGCTAGTTCCTAGCAAACTAGTGCACTTTTCTCAAAAGAAAGGGTAAACAATTTCAATTTCACACACATACCAAGAGATCAAGAGAGCAAAGAATAATGAGAATAGTTAATCTCAAAATCAAGCAATAACAAGCATCATCATTCTTAAGTAAACATAATAAGAGAAGTTCAATTCACTTACCATCCTCTTCTTCACATGACCATCACTAACTATGAGCTTGTGTATACATCTATTTCCAAAGAAAAAGTACTATCATGGATATTAATCAAAGATTAGGATGGGTTTAGAAAAGACGACTCACTTTAAAGAGACAAGGTTACTAACCTTAGAAGTGTCCATGGTTTATTTTTGCGGTTACTAACACTCATTTTTATAATAGGGACAATATTTCCGCAATTCCATGCCTCTTATCCTATTTCCAAGGGTTACTAACTCCTTTTGTTAAAGAAAAGAGTGACAACAATGGTTTTATATATATATATATATATAAGCAGAAATACCTCTTCTCCTCCCTTCATGAAAGCACTTCTTTCCTAAATATGTAGCTACACTTACTACCCCCACACTTATGTCTTGACATATCCATGACATACTTTCATATTTGTAATCAAGAGTCAACACAAGTTCTAGAAGTAATAAGTCATGAAAGCATTGGATAAACGAGCTTATATCACAATCTCAAATTATGCTTAATTCTAAGAAATCAAAAGCATGCTAAAACTTAATCAAAGATTAAAGCATTCTTAACATTCTAAGCATCAATCTTTCATAATTAAACCAATCACTTAACATGTATATAACAATTAAAATTGAATTATCCAAAATTCAAGGGATAAGGAACTACCTAACCACTTCTACAAACTAACCTAAAGTTAATACTAAAACTAAACATGCAAAAATTATTCCACTTTCGTAGGTGTACGGTGGCACTTAGCTCGTGACGCAAGCCATTTCAACCTAAGACTGAAGGGGTACTTAGGAGGTATTATGTAACCTGAGGGTTTACTTAACTAGAACGATACCCACAAACATTTTTTAAAAAAAAAAGTATCCTTAGATGACTAATATATTAAGCATTCACCTATCTCTTCCCCCACACTTAAATTGAACATTGTCCTCAATGTGAAAGTAAACAACAAATCAAACAAATAAAGGTTGCTTGCGAAAATTAAAAAGTTGAAGGTTGAGCGACATACCTTGTATGGTTGATGAAGTTGGAACTTAGACTTAAAAGACTGTAATGAAATTAAAAGGGAAAAGGGAAAGGGAAAAACTTAATTGTCTTATTGATAGAAAAATAAAAACACGCTTAAAATAAATAACTACTATCTAAGGCCCTGTTTGGTACACCGGTGAGATTGGTTCGGTGGGAGTAAAATTGGTTACTGTACGTGTTAGATTTGTTACTGTACAGATAAAATTTGTTACTGTACAGATGAGAATATTCTCGGTGGTTGCAAAACATGTGTTAATGGAGACCAACTGATCCCACCGGAAAAAAATGTTTGGTAGGCCGTTTGGACCGTTTGGGGCACTAACCGACCCAATCGGCCCCAAACGGTCTACCAAACGGGGCCTAAGTGAATAAAAGTAAAAATAGGTTTAGAGAGGCTCATCGATAGCCTTTTCAATGAGCTCCACAAATTCCTCCAAGCTTTTAGTAATGCCTTTAAGTTCCGCTTGAATTTGCAACACACGATCATGGATGCTCTTGATTTTGATGAAAACAGGATGAGAGATTGACTCCTTTTTCGCTTCCTCTTGCTCAACTTGCTCTTCATCATTCTTGGACATACAATTGAGGTCTAAACTTGGTTCAGACTCAGAAGAAATTGAAACAAAAGACTTAGCTTTCACCTCATCGATTTTGAGAAGGTTGTTTCCCAAGGGCATAGGCGGTGGAGCTCCCCTCTCAACCCTACTCATAGAAGCAACAATTGGTGGTCTGTTGTGAGAGGTAGATGCGGCATAGGGATTGTATGGGGCATAGCGGCTCGGCATGGGTGGAGGGCGGTATGGAGGGCGATATGGTTTCCTTCCATAGCCATCAATGCGCGACATATTGCTCCATGGTGCTGGTCTTGCTCCCATCAATTTGGATCTCCATGAAGGTCCTCTTGGGTGGTGGTAGCGGGGTTGTCCAAAGCGAGGCTTTTCTCGAGAGAAAAACTTAGCGTTGGGAATGCCATCATCATCAATTTCGGCATTTTCCCTCTTCACTTGCTCCTTATATGTGACTTTGACCTTTTTCCACATAGCTTGAGAGATCATTCGAGCTTTGAAACCGGGCTCGGAAGCTACATCATCGGCGGGAAGGTTGTCCACCATGGCTAAGATCTCGTGGCAATCTTCTTTTGTGAATCGTCCTTCAAAATTCTCATCATACAAGCCTCCATAGTCCATGAATTGAGCTCTCAAGGCTTCAAATTGTTCTTCAAAATCAGCCATGTTGCTAGGTGTGTCGACAAAGCAAGTGTTCACAAAAATAAAATTCAACAATTCTACACAACACTCCAACGACACTATGTTAGTTTTCTCAACTTAATTTTTCCAAATTTAAAAGCAATTGCACAAATTGAAAGCCTAATAGCTTAAGAAGAAATCGACATAAGGAGTTGAAAGAGTAAAGAAGAGAAGCTTACGTCTTTATACCACCGGTTAGGTTGTGAGAAAAATAAAGGGGTGGAAACTCCCTTTATATAGTTGATTTAACCTTATTCTAGAAGGATTTACCCTAATCTTGGAGAATAAATATAGGAAATTACCTAGGAAACATCTAGAAATAGTCCAAACCTGTTTTGCGAAGGAGAAAATTCGGATTAAAGTGGCCTAGGATCGAAATCCTAGTCCAATTTGGAAGTGGAGTTGTGCTGTCAAACCGTCAGGATGTGGGCTGGGGGCTGTGCGATTTTGCCTGGGCACTGAGGCTTACGGCCTGGGCGCCCAGCGACAGTCGAGCCCTAGCTCGCCTGGTGTTGCGGCCTTGTCGACATGGGTTCTTCATGATTTACATGGGTTCTCAGTTATTCTATATGGTTCCCCATGTAATTGCACATCTACAATTCCTATTTTTACTTAATCCAAATATGTAAATTCAATTCATAATCAAAGTTTGAATATACTTCCCTTGCTTCCTTGGTGTGGCTTAGGTCTTAGAACCCTACAAAAACGAAAAACACAAAGAGCAAAAATATGAAAATTAAAGGTTAGTCAAATTAAATTGGGTTGCCTCCCAATAAGCGCTTGTTTAAAGTTATTAGCTTGACTTTCCCAATGTTACGCTTCATAAGGAAGGTAAATTGGTTCTTCCAAGCTTATTTCCTCGATCCAACATGTTTGCTCTCGCTCCAAGAATGGTTTGAGGCGTTGTCCATTAACTTTGTAGATCTTAGAGTCACCAATTTTGCGTATGTCAACGGCTCCACTTGGATAGACTTTGACAACTTCATAAGGTCCACGCCATCTTGATTGTAGCTTACCAGGGAATAACTTCAACTTGCTATAGTATAAAAGAAACTTTTGCCCTTCATGGAAATTCTTGTGTAGAATCCCTCGATCATGAACTGCCTTGGTGTTTTCCTTGTAGATCCTCGAATTTTCATAGGCATCATTCTTAATCTCTTCGAGCTCTTGCAATTGAAGTTTCCTTTGTAAACCAGCTTGATTAAAATTGAGGTTGCATTGCTTCACTGCCTACCATGACTTGTGTGTTAATTCCACAGGTAAGTGACTTGCCTTTCCAAACACAATTCTGTATGGTGACATACCAATTGGTGTTTTGAAAGCAGTCCTATAAGCCCATAAAGCATCATCTAATCGCAAGCTCCAATCCTTTCTATTCATGTTCACAGTCTTCTCAAGGATTTGTTTCACTTGACGATTGGATATTTCAGCTTGACCATTAGTCTGAGGGTGATATGAAGTGGATATCTTGTGTGTCACTCCATATTTCTCTACCGATGATTGCACAAGTTTATTGCAAAAGTGAGTGCCTTTATCACTGATGAGGGCTCTTGGAATTCCAAATCGATGGAGGATGTGACTCTTCAAGAATTTTATCACAGTCTTGGCATCATCCTTCTCTGTGGCGATAGCTTCAACCCACTTGGAGATCATGGACTTGAAGAGCACAATTGAGCTAATGGAGATCATGCCTCGGATAAACTTGGAGATGTCTCGGATATTCAAGAAGCTACTATGGTTGATCCCGGTTTGAAAGGAAGCATGGAGGAGCATGGAGAGGATGCCATCGCACAAGACCGGCCATTGCATGGAGGGATCGCACATGACCGGCCATGGCATGGGCCAATCGGACAAGACCGGGCACAACCGGCCATTTGATCCTTTAGCCGTTCCATTAGGTCCTATGAAAAGGGCCCGGGCTAAAAGGTTCAAGGAAGCTTTATTAGGCTTGGTACGAACTCATCTTGGAAGTTTGAAGTCCATTGAAGATCAATTGGAGAGCATTGAAGACATCAAGCCAAGGAATATTCCCAACGATTCCAAGCTATGCACTTTGCTTGAAATCGTTGAGCCTTGATCTTATCATTGTGTAATTCGGCCAATTGGGCCTTTATTCTATCTTAGTTTAGCTATTTATTTAGTTTAGAAGACATTAGGTTGGGCCTTGTTTGACTAAGTCCAATCTTTGCTTAATTAAGTTATGTATTTACTTTTCCTAGTAGGACAAGGTGTAGGTAATTTCCTTGATCCTTCCTTTAGTGGGCTTTGTAAGATCTCATCGTAAAGAATTGAAGACCCTTGAAGATCCATTGGATCGTTTTGAAGACCACACACCAAGGAATATTCCATGCGATTCCATGGTGTGAACCATGATTTCCATCGATGGTCCTTAAGGTTTTAGCATTGTGTTGTTTGGCCTAATGGGCTTTTATCTATCTTAGATTAGCTATTTAATTAGTTTAGAAGACATTGGGTTGGGCCTTGTTTGACTAAGTCCAATCCTTGCTTAATTAAGTTATGTATTTACTTTTCTTAGTAGGACAAGGTGTAGGTAATTTCCTTGTTCCTTCCTTTAAGTTTAAACCGCCTATGTAAGGAGGTTAAGGGGGTATGCGTCGACCCTACTACTATATAAAGGGTCTCTCCCTCTCTTGTAAACAATAAGTTGAGTTGATTGAAAAAGTTGAGGATTATTTTCCCAAATTGATTATCTTAGCTTCATTGTTCTAGTTTGAGCAAACTTAGGGTTCTTCAATCTTGTAGAGTCCTAGCAAACAATTAGGTTTTGATTGCTTAATTGTTTGTGAACCTTGTGATCTTAGGTATTCAATTGTAGGTCTAATTGAAGACTTAGGGTCGACGAATGAAGAGAGCTTGCTTTGTGAAGGTTGTCGACATACTTGTCTAGAAGTTGAAGAAGTTCAAGTAGATTCTTGGCGGGTCTCAAGGATAGATTTGAATCTAATACAACTAAATTCGTATCAACTCCCCTACCAAAAATCTAGAGAATAAACTAGAAAAATAGATGAAGAGAAATTATGTGGAAGTATTGTGAAGGTATGTGATTTGTGTTACAGGAGGTGGCTATTTATAGTGGACTAATTAGACTCCTCCTAGACTTAGGAAATAGCCTAGGACGGTTCTAGGTCTAACTTGGACTCCAAGTTCGATTAAAAGTCTTTCTATAGTAGAATCCAAGTCAAAATAGGATCCTGGAATTTTTCTGGATTTCTGCAGAAACTTCAACGGAAGATTGGGGCTTGAAAATGGCAGAACTGGGCTTCGGACTTCAAATGAAAGTTGTAGATCTCGGAATTATCTTTCCAATGGCTACTCATGAGCTCAAAACGGACATCTGAGCAGAAAGTTATCACCTTTCTACCGAGACTGCGCTGATTCCTAATCCTAATAGAACTAGTTGCGGGAAATTACGGGATTTGGATATTTTGGAGGGTTTATGCGGCACCAATTGAGATTTTAACTCCAATTGTGGGCTTATATGGCCTGAGTATTATCCTTTGCACATAAGCTCCAAATCTTCAATTCTTGCTTCTTGAAATGATTCTTCAATGGTCTTCAAATCTTCAAAATATCTTCAAGAAATCTTCAAACACGAACTTCGCATCTTCAAATCTTCATTCCAAATAGCTAAGTCCATAATTTTCTCCAAAAAGAGTGAAAAACAATAAGTTTTCACTTTTCTTGTCTTCAAGACCTAAAAACACAAATACTAGCAAAATAGGGTGAAAATACATATAAAAGTGGCAAAAATTATAGAAAAATTTCTATAAAAATATGCATAATTTTGGCTCGATCATGCAGGAAAATACTTCTCCAGAAAATGTCTTTCATATCCACCCATGTGGTAACTGAACCAGCAAGTAAGGAATAAATCCAATCTTTTGCTCTATCTAGTAGAGTAAAAGGGAAAGCCCTAAGCTTAGTTTGCTCGTCGGTAACTCCTTGAGGTTTTATAGATGAACAAGCCATGTGAAATTCTTTCAGATAGCGATATGGATCTTCACCAGGTAATTCATGAAATTTCGGCAATAGATGCACAAAACCAGACTTGAACTTGAATGGTACTTTAACATCAGTGTAGGTTATACACAAAGGTTGAAGAACTAAGCCTGGTGTAGCAAGTTCTCTAAGAGTTGGCACTCTTTGAATTAGTTGTTGATTTTGATTATCTTCCATGTGGAAATGATTCCTTAATGCAGATGAATATGATGTAGATGGAGATGCAACTGATTTAGGTGTATTGACAGGTGTATGCTTATTAGAGTTGGTCACCGATTCCTCTCCTTCTTCATTGCTGATCGTGTCGTCTATGACCATAAAAATAATCCCCACAATAACTAACTAGAATAGCTAGGGCAAGTAGGGGTCGAATCCCACAGAGAAGGTTTATGTGATGAACGATACAAAGAAAGAAAGATCTTTCCAAAAATCGATTAGAAAACAGGGGATGAATTATATCAATTTATAAAGAAAACAATTAAACTAAAAATAAAGCAAAGCAAATTAAATCTAAATCTAAATCTAAATGTAAAGCAGATTAATAAAGCAAACAATAATTATAAAGCATACTTCTTCTCCAGTGGTATGATTCAATCAGATTAACTATGGATCCTCGATTTAAAAGGTGAATTTAGCATCTTATTCTTGACTGACAACTGATATAGGTTTCCCAACATGTATTTTAGATAAGAGGCCGATTAAACCTGCATTTATCCCTTTTATTCCTTCAGCAATCGATTACTTTCTTACGGCTTAAAGATCACTTGAGAAGAAAGCATTAAGATTAATTAATTTTACACACATGCCTACAAAGTAGAACCATACGAAGAGAAATTTCTCGCCCTCCGATAGACAAATACCCATTAAGCAGCGATTAAACAAACCTAATTTGCTACATACAATCAAACTTGAGTGATTAATTCTAAGCTTGATCTAGCCATAGATCTTCCTCTTACATCATTAGTGGCCACATAACTCAAATAAGATTCAGAATCATAAAATTATTCTAGGGTTTTGACTACTATCATCAAGAACTTAACACAAAATTATAAGTATAGAAATCTCACCATAATCAATTGATTGAATTCACCAAAGGATCAGAAGTATTAAGGATTTAGCTACTCATGGACTTAGGAAAATCCATGAGAGGCATAAGAATACTTACAGGAATAGGGAGAGGCGAAATCTCCCCTTTGAAACCCTAGGGACGTCGCACCCCTCTATGGCTAGAGAGGGTGTCGACTTCTCCCTCTTCTAAAACTAGAGAAAAACCTAAAAACTAAAGAAAGGTAGAAAAAGAGAATTATCTAAAATTTGTGATGTGTAAAGTTGTGTGATTTGTGATACAGGAGGTGGCTATTTATACTGGAGGATAGGAGTAGGATGGTTTAGGCTCTGACTTGGTCTCCAAGTTGGATTAGGTGTCATCCTAGAGTAGAATCCAAGTTAGAATAGAATCCTGGAATTTTTTGGAATCTGGCAGGAACTTCGACGTGATATTCGGGCTTGAAGATGGCAGATATGGGCTTTTCACTTCAAAAGAAAGTTGTAGAGCTCGAAGTTAGCTTTCCAACGGCTACTCATGGGTTTAAAACGGACATCTGAGCAGAAATTTATGGCCTTTCTACGAAGACTGCGCTGAAACCGGGCTTATATCGCAAATCTGCGGGATTATTGCGAGATTTGGATATTCTTTTAGATATTAGGCCTACAAATTGGGATTTTAACTCCAATTATAGGTTTATATGGGCTGAGTATATTCCCATATAAATAATCCAAAGATCCTCAACTTCAGGGCTTCTTCTGGATTTGGCTTCAATCCTTTGCAAATAAGCTCCAAATCTTCAATTTTTACTTCTTGAATTAATTCTTCAATTGTCTTCAATTCTTCAAAATATCTTCAATCACGAACTTTGCATCTTCAAATCTTTATTCCAAATGACTAAATCCATAGTTGAGTAAAAAGTCACTAAAATAGCTCCAAAAAGAGTGAAAAACAATAAGTTATCACTTTTCTTGTCTTCAAGACCTAAAAACACAAATACTAACAAAATAGGGTAAAAACACATATAAAAATAGCAAAAAGTATATAAAAATAGCTATAAAAACATGCATAATTTGAGCTCGATCATCTCTATTGTTGGTTTCCAAATCGCTGAATGTTTGAACACATTGCTTTGATGATACTGCTTGCCCCAATATTTTTTTTGTTTTGCCCCC
>AWWV01015436.1:0-14366 GCA_001974805.1 Corchorus capsularis | reverse complement strand
GGAGGGGGGGGGGGCGCTCAGAGTGCGAATCAGACGAGGTATAGTCCTACACTCCATCATAATAACCCGGCTGAGCAGCCCCATCATAATAACCCGGCTGAGCACGCTGCAACTCACCAAGACGAATCTGATCCCTCACAACTGCTCTCTCCCTCAGAATCTGAGCCTGTCTCTGAAGCTCTCTCTCCCTCTGAGCCTCTCTCTGCTCTCTCTGAGCCTCTCAGTCCCTCTGAAGCTCAGCCTTTCACTCCCTGTGGGCGGAGGCATTTACATGGCGCCTCCTAGTGTGCCGCTGATCGTGTCGTCTATGACCATAAAAATAATCCCCACAATAAACTAACTAGAATAGCTAGGGCAAGTAGGGGTCGAATCCCACAGAGAAGGTTTATGTGATGAACGATAGAGAATAAAGAAAAATCTTTTCCAAAAATCAAATAGAAAACAGGGGATTGTGAAAATCAATTATAAAGAAAACAATTATACTAAAAATAAAAACAAAGCAAATTAAATCTAAATCTAAATGTAAAGCAGATTAATAAAGCAAACAATAATTATAAAGCATACTTCTTCTCCAGTGGTATGATTCAATCAGATTAACTATGGATCCTCGATTTAAAAGGTGAATTTAGCATCTTATTCTTGACTGACAACTGATATAGGTTTCCCAACATGTATTTTAGATAAGAGGCCGATTAAACCTGCATTTATCCCTTTTATTCCTTCAGCAATCGATTACTTTCTTACGGCTTAAAGATCACTTGAGAAGAAAGCATTAAGATTAATTAATTTTACACACATGCCTACAAAGTAGAACCATACGAAGAGAAATTTCTCGCCCTCAGATAGACAAATACCCATTAAGCAGCGATTAAACAAAACTAATTTGCTACATACAATCAAACTTGAATGATTAATTCTAAGATTGATCTAGCCATAGATCTTCCTCTTACATCGTTAGTGGCCACATAACTCAAATAAGATTCAGAATCATAAAATTATTCTAGGGTTTTGACTACTATCATCAAGAACTTAACACAAAATTATAAGTATAGAATCTCACCATAATCAATTGATTGAATTCACCAAAGGATCAGAAGTATTAAGGATTTAGCTACTCATGGACTTAGGAAAATCCATGAGAGGCATAAGAATACTTACAGGACTGGGGAGGAACGATTTCTCCTCCTTGAAAACCCTAGGGACGTCACGCCCTTCTATGGCTAGAGAGGGTGTCGACTTCTCCCTCTTCTAAAACTAGAGAAAAACCTAAAAACTAAAGAAAGGTAGAAAAAGAGAATTATCTAAATCTATGATGTGTATCTAATGTATAAGTGTATGATTTGTGATACAGGAGGTGGCTATTTATAGTGGAGGAATAGGCTAGGACGGTTTAGGCTTGACTTGGTGTCCAAGTTGGATTAGGTGTCATCCTAGAGTAGAATCCAAGTCAAAAGAGGATTCTGGAATTTTTTGGAATTGTGCAGGAACTTTGATGTCAATTTCGGGCTTTAAGATGACAGATCTGGGCTTTTCACTTCAAAAGAAAGTTGTAGAGCTCGGAGTTAGCTTTCCAACGGCTACTCATGGACTTAAAACGGACATTTGAGCAGAAAGTTATGGTCTTTTTACGAACACTGCACTGAAACCGGGCCTATATCGCAAATCTGCGGGATTATTGCGGGATTTGGATATTCTTTTGGATATTAGGCCTACAAATTGGGATTTTAACTCCAATTATAGGTTTATATGGGCTGAGTATATTCCCATATAAATAATCCAAAAAATCCTCAACTTCAGGGCTTCTTCTGGGCTTGGCTTCAATCCTTTGCAAATAAGCTCCAAATCTTCAATTTTTACTTCTTGAATTAATTCTTCAATTGTCTTCAAATCTTCAAAATAATTTCAATCACGAACTTCGCATCTTCAAATCTTCACTCCAAATGGCTAAATCCATAGTTGAGTAAAAAGTCTCCAAAATAGCTCCAAAAAGAGTGAAAAACAATAAGTTTTCACTTTTCTTGTCTTTAAGACCTAAAAACACAAATACTAACCAAATAGGGTAAAAACACATATAAAAATAGCAAAAAGTATAGAAAAATAGCTATAAAAACATGCATAATTTGAGCCCGATCAATTGCCTATTTCCGAATTCCTCTTTTGCCTTAGATTCTTCTCCAGTTTGTCAATATCAGATTCGTATACTAAATCACCACTACTTTTTTTTTATCTAGTTTGCATAAATCAATTTAGCAATTCAGCATCAAATCTGCAAAAACAAAACAAAGAAAGATCGAAGTAAAATTGAAATCGAAATTGGGTAAAGAAAAATTACAATCGGAAATTTAAAAGGAAAAGAAAAAAATCCAATCGGCAATTAGGGTTTTAGGAGTAAATCGCACAAATTGAAAGTTGCGATTTAGGGCTAAAATCCATAATTGAAGATTAGGGTTAGAAAATTAAACTAAAAACAGAAAATTAAATAGAAATTAAGAAAAATAAAATTGATGGTAGGGTAATGAAGATGGTAATGGCGTGAGGTTATTCTGATGAAGTTAACTGCTTTTGTTTTCTTCCCCGGCAACGACACCAAAATTATGATCGTGTCGTCAACGAGTCACAAAATAAAAACCTAACTAACTCTTACTAACTAGTAGATTGGGCAAGTCAGGGTCGATCCCACAAAGAAGAATTAAAACCAATTAACTAATAAGAATAACTAAGAAAAGCAAACAGGTTATTAAAAGCATCAATTTATAAGCAAGCAGATTGGTTGTCACTAAGAAAATAACAATAATAAAAAGGCAATACTTCCCCTCTTATCCACACTTAAGCATAAATTAATTATAAACACGATCATAGATCAATTTATCAATCAAGTTAAACATGTTTTTGGCAGAGAATTAGATTACTAAAGATTCATCCTATCTCAATTTATAATGAAAGATAAATTAAATTGCTACTAAAGATTCACAACTCAACTCTTTAATCAACTAATTAATTCAATACTAAAGATTCTTAAATTATGCAATTCAATTAAGCATTAAGATTAATAAATAACCAAACATATGCATTAAAATACTAAAGATTCATTCATGCATAAGATAAACTCTAGTCCAATTCAATAAATTAGTTACTTAAGATTCACCAATTATACTAAATCTTGCTACTATCAATTTGATTACAATTACTGAGGATTCATCAAATCAAATTTAGCAAAGGTAAAATTAACTAACTAATTAGGCTGCGCCTTCCTAATAATCAATCAATTAAACCTAATCAATAAATTCAGGATTAGTAAAGAAAACTTATCTAAAGCAATTCAATCATTGAACTAATCTAATCAATTATACACCACATAGATAAGACTTATCAAGCATGCATCAACTAAAGAGATTATTATCAATTCGTCAATTCGATTGATATATAGAAAATAAGAAACAACATTTCACCATAAGTGTAAAATAATTAATTCATTGCTTAAGGGATCAAAGGGGAAAAGTATTAGAAAGGACTACTCACTCATAATTGAGAGAGTGATCATCAACATATTCAGGGAAACAAGGCAAGAGAGTTGTTGACAAGGCTAGGAAAAACCCTAGAGATGTCGATAACTAGAGAGGATTCTCTCTAGGTTTTAGCCTTCAAACTTATGTCTATTGTCAATTGTGATTTTCTAAGACTAAGGCTAGATATTTATAAGGGAACTAGGTCACATCATACCCTTACAACATTCAATAGCAGCCATTAGATAGACCGACCAAAGGGGCATGATAGACAACTAAAAATCTAATCCTAATGTAACTAGGAATTGCACTACTTGATCTCCAAGGCTTGAGCTTCCACCAGTTGTAGTTTAATGATTGATCCAACGTGGCCAGTAAGGTATTTCCATGTTATCAAAGCAGCTGGCCTAATCATCCATAGCAATTTCCAAGTCGGTTCAAGCAATTTCTCCAATTGACAATAGGAAACATCAATTCTGTCCAAAAATCTTCAAGGGAAAAATCGAAATACTTAAGAGAAAAATTGGACATCAATCTTGTTGTGAAAGTTGTAGAGCTTGAAGTTAAATTTTTCAATGCACCTGGAATTGCATTTTTCTAAACTATGGATCAAAAGATGTGATTTTTCTATTGAAGTTGCGCATTAATCTTCATAGTCAAAGGTTGACTTCAAATTATGACATCATCAAAATTATATGCAATACTGCATAATACTTACTAATTGGGTTTCAATCTTGCAATTGGGATAAGAACATCAAATTGGGCCATAGCTCATAAGAATTAAGCTTCGGAGCTTCTGATTTGACAATCTGGGCTTCATAGACTGAAATGGGCCAAAATATATTGAAATCAGTAATTTCACAAAAATAAATCAAAATCACTCTATATCTTCATCTTTGTAAATAATAGCTCTAAATAACCTTGAAAACACAAATATGAGAAATATGGGGTAAAATAGATACTAAAGACTTCTAAAGTAAGGCAATATTGCATAGAAAATAAGCACTTAATTTGGTCTTATTAGTAAGTCGTTGGCTATTCTTGGAAACAGGAAAGACCATAGACGGAGGGAGACAATTGTAGATGGTGGCGGAACGTCAACAGTAAGATGCTGGTGAGAATTTTTCGGGATTTGGTATTAAAAGAGTGGAAGTAAATATGGAAGCAATTGGAGATAACTTTGCAGCGATTTTAGATAGGGAAAGAATGCGTTTTGATTTGAATATTAAATTGAGTGATGAGGAGACGTGGGTTTTAAGGGATTTTGCTGCTAAGAAAGAAAGTGCGATCAGGTGGAGATCTTAGAACGAAAATTGGCAGGAAAGGAAAATTAATTGGGGCTGAAGATGGTTATGGGCTTGCTTTAAGTGATGGAGTTGTATACTTACAGGCCCAAAAGAAAAAAGTTATTGAGGCTAGCATGGTTTTGAAAGAGAAAATAGAGGCGACATATGTACAAGGTCAAGAATTGGGCTGTGAATCCATGACTGGTGAAGAAAATAATTTCAACTTTAAAGCTACAAGATAGAGTCTGAAGGTGAAGTCTCTTTTGTGAGGCGGTCTAATATAGCTCGAAGAAAGAAAATAATACCCAGGCGTGTATACAAGGGCGTGGATGGGAAACTTAGTAGTGGTGATGTTTTGCTTGGGAAAAGAATGGGTTAAGTGGCAATGGAACAGTTGGAAGATGTTGTGGCGGATGGTAATGAGAAGAAATCTAAGCGAACCAACACATCTCTTTCTTTTGATGATTTAATGGCGGAGGCTAGGAAGCCAGCCTCGCCAAGGGCCATGATTTGTTTATCCTGGAACTGCCGTGGGCTTGGGAACCTACGGGCAGTGCGTGCTCTAAAGGATATTATTCGAAAGGAAGCTCCCAATGTTATATGTTGGTAGAGGAAAAGAATGACAAGGACAACTTTCATTCTAGGGTGACGGAGGGGTCGTACCATTCGAGCCTTTTTTTCATGCTTTTCTAGGAGGTCCGGAGAAAGCTGCAATCAATAGGATTTTCCTAATCCTCCCTTCCCGAAAGGAAGAACGTGAAATTCTTTTTCCTTTCCGCAGGGACTAGGAGATTGGATCTAGCCGTAAGAAGAATGCTTGGCTGATAAATAATTCACTTCTTGGTCTTCGACCCCCTCAGTCACTACAAACGCCCCCGATCAGTGCAATGAGATGTGTCAATTTATCTATCTCTTGACTCGAAATGGGAGCAGGTTTGAAAAGGATCATGGCGATTGATAGGTTTTTATGGGGAGCCGAATACCAACTTGAGAATGAATTCTTCGAATCTGTTGAGGTAACTTGCAACTCGTCAGATTGATTCATGAGCATGTATTTGGAGATTTTAATGAAATTCCTTGGGGATGGGGGAAGTATGGTGAAAAGGATCAAATGGTTGATTTTCGTGAGGCACTGGATGATTATCACCTTCATGAGTTGGGCTATTATGGCAATGTGTATACATGGAGATGGAATCATATATCGGAGAGATTGGATAGGTGTGAGGTTTCGAAAAAATGGACAAAAAGTTTTCCCCATGCGAGGCTATCTCATCTAGTTTCCAGTGTTAATGATCATGACCCAATCTTACTTGATACAGCTAAGAAGGTGCAGCCGAACAAGGACAGGAAAAGGAGGCCGAGGTGGAAATATTTTGAAATGGCTTGGTGCAAAGAAAATCAGTATCATGAGAAGTTAGTTTTGGCTTGGTCAAACGGTTGGGGTGATGGTTTGGTGAGTCGGTTAGAAAGAACATGAGAAGAATTGAGGTTCAGTTTGCAAAAAAAGGTGTTGAATTTAAAGACAAAATCTAATCTTTGCAGCAAGATTTAAAAAATTACCAAAACATAGCAATTATTTTCACCAATGTTAGCTCACCCTTTAACATGAACCTTCTAAATCAGATCATCAAGCTTGAACACTTATTATTTATTTGGAGCATTACTCGTGTCGTAAGCGGTATACAAGATTGAAACTCCAGTGCAATAAAAAGTCGCTTGCGAAAACCGCATCGAATGAAAATTCGTTATTGGGTATGACAAGAGTGGATACGCAATACGTGGAAATGATACATGAGGAAATGATAAGTTGTGAGTATTTTCCTATAAGCAATTGCGTAGAGGACAAATGGTTCAAGAATTCACATTCCTCAATTTGATCATTTAACGAGCTCAAATTGTAATGAGGATGTGGGCATCGACAATGATCACGTTTTGGTGGCATGAATATCTAAGAAGAGCAACAAATTTAGAGCTTTTGAAAAAAAATAAACGGAAGAAAAACGGAACTTAGGATTAAAAGCAAAATCATTTGAAGAGACAAGATATTAGTATTAAAAACAAGGCAAACCAAACATTTTAGTTTTTAAAACGAAAAGTAAACTGAAAAGTAGATCCAATGATCCCGAAAAGAGCATAGCAAGACTTCATTATTACAAGGTATATAGAGTTGGTTACCATGATGATCCCAACAAAAAACGCGACATTCATTGTGTAATTTAGGAAGCAATTAACCTAGTTGACGTAAGAACCTCTACATCGGCTTGCAAGGTGCACAAGGCCTTTGAAAACCATAGCAAGGCTCCAATAGAAGATGAAGGGGATCTACCAATTGCTTCTGATGGACCTTGATACGAATCTAGTTGTAATTGGTCCAAATCCACCTTAGAGACCCGCCTAAGATCAACTTGAATCACCAAACTTCTAGATGAGTATGTCGACAATCTTCACTTGATAAATCTTCCTTCGTTCGTCGGCCTTAGACCTCCAAGTCGACCTGCACTTGAACACCTAAGATCACAAGATTCACAAACAATTAAGCAATCAGAACCTAATTGCTTGCTAGGACTCTACAAGATTGAAGAACCCTAAGTTAGCTCAAACTAGAACAAAGAAGCCAAATAATCGATATGGGTGTATAAACCTCTCAACTTTATTGATAACTTGACTTATGTTTACAAGAGATAAAAGAGCCCTTATATGCCCTTATATAGGGGAGGGGTTGGCGCATAACCTACTCCAAACCCAAATCCTAGTCCTATAAGGGGCGGCATAATTAAAAGGAAGGAACAAGGAAATAGCCTACTCCTTGTCCTACTAGGAAAAGTAAATAACAATACATAATTAAGCAAGGATTGGACTTAGTAAAACAAGGCCCAACCCAATGTCTTCTAGACTAAATAAATAACTAATCTAAGATAGAATAAAGGCCCCAATGGCCGAATTACACAATACTAAGCCTAATGCTCATCGATGGATAACATGGTACACACCATGGAATCGTTTGGAATATTCCTTGGTGTGTGATCTTCAAATCGACCCAATGAGTCTTCAATGGTCTTCAATCCTTCAAGATGAGATCTTATAAAGCCCACCAAAACTTCCTTAAACCTTTTAGCCCGAGCCCTTCTTATTGGACCCAACGGCATAGATAAAGGATCATGTGGCCGGTTGTGGCCGGGCATGGCCGAGTCATTTGGCCGGTTGTGGCCGGGCATGTCCTTGTCGCGTGGCCGGTGATGGTCGGTGATGTGCCAAAGGCTTATCATGGAGGTAATGATGCACCAAGGACTTACTATGGACTTGAAGACAAGCATGGAGAGCATGGAAAGGATGATCAAGGGCTGCAAAGAAGCGTGGACAAGTTTAAAGGAGAGAATGGAATCGCAATTCACCAAGAAGATGCCATTAAGATGCCATTTGATCCTTTGAAGATGCCATTAGGTCTGATGACAAGAGCAAGAGCTAAGAGATTCAAGGATGCACTCATGGGCCTTGTTCGAACTCATCTTGAAGACTTGAAGACTATTGAAGTTCAATTGAAGAGCTTTGGTGATGATTTGGGCAAGAAATTACAAATCAATTACAAGTTCATCACATTGCTTGCTATTGATTCTAGATGGCCGGATTGACATCATGGCATGAGCCCATTAGTTTTAGTTTGCTTTGTTTGGGCTTCATTCTATCTTAAATTAGTTATTTATTTAGTTTAGAAGACATTGGGTTGGGCCTTGTTTGACTAAGTCCAATCCTTGCTTAATTATGTAATGTTATTTACTTTTCCTAGTAGGACAAGGAGTAGACTATTTCCTTGTTCCTTCCTTTATGTAATGTTTTCCTTTTAGCTTTAGGAGAAGGGTTATGCATCCCCTATATAAAGGGACCATCCCCCTCTTGTAAACATAAGTTGAGTTGATTAATAAAGTTGAGGAATATTTTCCCAAATTGATTATCTTAGCTTCATTGTTCTAGTTTAAGCAAACTTAGGGTTCTTCATCTTGTAGAGTCCTAGCAAGCAATTAGGTTGAGATAACTTAGTTGATTGTGAATCTTGTGATCTTGAGAATTCAATTGCAGGTCTAATTGAGAGCTTAAAGCCGACGAAAGAGGAGGGATAGCTTTGTGAAGATCATTGACATACAAGTCTAGGAGTTGAAGAAGTTCAAGTCGACTTTGGTGGATATTCAAAGGTTGGATTTGAATCTAATACAACTAGATTCGTATCAATTGGTATCAGAGCATAGGTTGTCATCTTCAATCGGTAAATCTATCCTTCTATACATCAATCATCACGTTTTCATCCATTACAACACACCTAAATACTCATCGCACCACCTTCTTGAAAAATTTAAAAATTCAGAAACTTCAAAAATTCATAGCCGATTCATCTTGCATCGTTTTGCTTTGAAATTTCAGATTTGAGTCCCTCATAACTAGTAGTTATATCGAAAAATATAAAAAAAATAAAAAAATAAAAAAAATTTCGACCAGAAACTTGTGATTTTTGTTCTGGATTCGTTTGAGCTCGGAAAGCTATGAAATTTGAGCTTTAGCCTTATTTTGGTGTGATCTTTCTGGGAAAAACATTTTAAAAAATCAAAAAAATCTGTGATGTTATCGATTTTTTCCAGAAACTAGGGTTCTTAGTTTGGGAAATTCGGGGTTAGGGTTTTCTTGTGCAATTGATCTATTTAGTTGCAACTAATCGTAATTGTTTGTGTAATTAGATCCTTGGATTGCTTTTTCTGTTAATTGTGATTTG
This sequence comes from Corchorus capsularis, assembly GCA_001974805.1. NCBI lineage: Eukaryota > Viridiplantae > Streptophyta > Magnoliopsida > Malvales > Malvaceae > Corchorus > Corchorus capsularis. The sequence goes on along the minus strand of AWWV01015436.1, from coordinate 4,818 downwards.
ATTTGAAGAATTTCAGGTTACAAACCCTATTGGATTCAAGTGGTACAAAATAGGAGACAAGTGGTACTAGGGTTTATGCTAATGGATTGATATTGTGATTGTGCTTGAATTGATTTTTTGTGCAGCAACTTTGGAGAAGAATTTCGACATAAGGAACCTGCATTAAGTGGTTTGGTTTGGTTTAAGATCACTTTTTCTTTGATTCACAAATAACTTTACTACTAATTGTTTGGTCCTCAAGTAGGTCACGAGAAGAAAGGAGTGCTCTAGGAGTTGCTCTTATTAAGCCTATCGAAGCTAGTAAAAGGCAAATCCTGTGAGATCATTAAGAGAGTAGTGGACCGCCAATCCATAGGACTTGATTACAAACACGAGAGCACAAGTCAAAGGTAAAAGCACACACACACTTGTGAGGATTTTTTACTACTAATCTTTGCTCTTTTTGTAGGTACAATGGAAGGAGATAAAATTAATCAGGCCGACTTGGCCAATGCGTTGCAAAGTATGATGCAACGGATGGACAACATGAATACAACATTGGAAACCATGATTGATAAAATGCAACGAGTAAAAGAGGGTAATTTTACTCTAGATTCTAGTGGGGATAGTGTTGATAAAAGGGACGATGATGGGGCTGCAATTGATGATGGTGATGAGTTAGCTTTACTTAGTTTGGTAGATAGGAGAACTTTGAGAGCCTTTGTGAAAGGGGATGTTCATAGGGAGAATTTGTTTCACACTAGGATGTATGCGAATGGGAAGCCTAGTAGTGTGATTATAGATGAGAAGAGTTGTAAAAAACATAGTTAGTGACTATTTGGTGAAAGAGTTACAACTACCTACTTCTAATCATCCTAAACCCTATAGCTTAGATTGTTTCAATGATAGAGAAGACATTAGTGTTAACAAACAAGTTTTAGTTTCTCTTTCTTTGGGTAGGTACAAAGGAGATGTTTTGTGTGATGTCTTACCCATGCAAGCATGCCATGTACTACTTGGTCAACCATGGCAATTTGACAACAAAGTTCATCATGATGGAGAGACCAACAAGTATTCTTTCATGTGTGGTAAGAAGCCTCTTACTTTAATTCCTTTATCACTTCAAGATGCCTTCAAAGATGAAATTAAAGTGAGAGATGATTTTGCTAAATTGGATGCTGAATTTAGGGCCAAAGAAAAGAGTAAATCCGAACCTAAAATTGATAATTGTTTTGATGATAAAACAACCTTAGTTGTAAAGAGTGTTTTAGATGTTGTTTGCGATGATACTAAACCTAATTTGAGTGTTGTTTGCAATGACACTAAATCTGTTTTAAGTGTTGTTTGTGATGATACTAAATCTGTTTTGGATGCTAATTGTGATAAAAAATAATCCTGTTTTGGTTGATGGCATTGAAAATAAATCTGTTTTGGGTGACGAGAAAGAGATTTCTAAGGAAGTTGTTAAAGAGTGTATGTTAGCTACTAAAAGTGAGATTAAGTGTGCTTTGCATGATAATTCTGATTTGATCTTACCTTTGTTTAGAAATACATTAATGGGTACTAACAACTTGGCTGGAGATATTCCAAGCAATATTGTGTCTCTTTTGAGTAATTTTGTAGGAATTGGAGTTGTTTTGATGCAAGGAGAGAAGCCCGTAGCTTACTTTTGTGGGAAAATTCATAGAGGATTTCCACCCATTAAAGAGATTGAATTCCATCCATATGTCGCAATAAGAGTTCATTGAGAGCTTTCCATATGTGGTTGAATACAAGCAAGATTTGAGGACAAATCTTCTTCAAGGGGGAGGGAATGATGCGCCCAAGGCTTATCATGGAGGTAATGATGCGCCAAGGACTTACAATGGACTTGAAGACAAGCATGGAGAGCATGGAAAGGATGATCAAGGGCTGCAAAGAAGCGTGGACAAGTTTAAAGGAGAGAATGGAATCGCAATTCACCAAGAAGATGCCATTAAGATGCCATTTGATCTTTTGAAGATGCCATTAGGTCCGATGACAAGAGCAAGAGCTAAGAGATTCAAGGATGCACTCATGGGCCTTGTTCGAACTCATCTTGAAGACTTGAAGACTATTGAAGTTCAATTGAAGAGCTTTGGTGATGATTTGGGCAAGAAATTACAAATCAATTACAAGTTCATCACATTGCTTGCTATTGATTCTAGATGGCCGGATTGACATCATGGCATGAGCCCATTAGTTTAGGTTTGCTTTTTTTGGGCTTAATTCTATCTTAAATTAGTTATTTGTTTAGTTTAGAAGACATTGGGTTGGGCCTTGTTTGACTAAGTCCAATCCTTGCTTAATTATGTAATGTTATTTACTTTTCCTAGTAGGACAAGGAGTAGGCTATTTCCTTGTTCCTTCCTTTATGTAATGTTTTCCTTTTAGCTTTAGGAGAAGGGTTATGCATCCCCTATATAAAGGGACCATCCCCCTCTTGTAAACATAAGTTGAGTTGATTAATAAAGTTGAGGATTATTTTCCCAAATTGATTATCTTAGCTTCATTGTTCTAGTTTGAGCAAACTTAGGGTTCTTCATCTTGTAGAGTCCTAGCAAGCAATTAGGTTGAGATAACTGAGTTGTTTGTGAATCTTGTGATCTTGAGAATTCAATTGCATGTCTAATTGAGAGCTTAAGGCCGACGAAAGAGGAGGGATAGCTTTGTGAAGATCATCGACATACAAGTCTAGGAGTTGAAGAAGTTCAAGTCAACTTTGGTGGATATTCAAAGGTTGGATTTGAATCTAATACAACTAGATTCGTATCAACCGGGCATCTCCAAGTCGCGTGGCCGGTGATGGTCGGGCATCTCCAAGTCGCGTGGCCGGTCACAAGTGCTTCCATCTCCAAGCTCCTCCAAGCTAGCATCGCTGTCAACTCCATGGTCTTCATTGGCTCCAATGTGTCCTTCTAAGCCATGATAAGCCCTTGGCGCATCATCCCCTCCCCCTTGAAAAGGATTTGTCCTCAAATCTGCATCACTATCAAACAAGGATATGTCTGAAACATTAAAAGTATCACTTACATTGCCAAATTCACTAGGAAGATCTAGCTTGTATGTGTTGTTGTTGATCCTCTCCAAGACTTGGAATGGACCATCCCCACGAGGTAAGAGCTTAGACTTTCTCTTTTGAGGAAACCTCTCCTTCCTTAGATGCAACCAAACCCAATCCCCGAGTTCAAAGATGACTTCCTTGCGCCCTTTGTTAGCATTCTTCATGTAGTGTTGTGTTTTCTTCTCAATTTGAGCTCGAACCCTAGCATGAAGTTCTCTAACATAATCGTCCTTCCTTTGTCCATCCATGTCGACTTGCACACTCAAAGGTAAACTCAACAAATCCAATGGCGTTAAAGGATTAAAGCCATACACAGTTTCAAAAGGTAAATATCCAGTGCTGCTATGTATGCTTCTATTATATGCAAATTCGACATGAGGTAGACAATCCTCCCAAGTTCTTAAGTTCTTTTTAATTAAAGCCCTAAGCAAAGTAGACAAAGTTCTATTAACTACCTCGGTTTGACCATCAGTTTGAGGATGACAAGTAGTAGAAAATAACAACTTAGTTCCTAACTTGGCACATAAAGTTCTCCAAAAGGGACTTAAGAACTTAGCATCTCTATCACTTACAATTGTCCTAGGTATTCCATGTAGTCTAACAATTTCTTTAAAGAACAAATTAGCTACATTAATGGCATCATTCGTTTTAGTACATGGAATAAAGTGATCCATCTTAGAAAACCTATCAACAACCACAAAGATAGAATCTTTACCTCTCCTAGAATGAGGTAAACCTAACACAAAGTCCACGCTAATGTGAGTCCATGGTTCATGAGGAATAGTCAAAGGAGTATACAATCCATGCGGTTTAGATGTAGATTTAGCTTGCAAACAAACAATGCAACTAGCAACATACTTTCCTACATCATGTCGCATCTTAGGCCAAAAGAAGTGTTCATGCAAGATGTCATATGTTCTATCAACTCCAAAGTGACCCATTAAACCCCCCTCATGCGATTCCCTCAAGAGCAAGATGCGCAAAGAACAAGAAAGCACACACAATCTAGATTCCTTAAACAAAAATCCATCATACTTATAATACTTTCCAAAACCAGAATTTTCACATGCTTTAAAAATTTCACCAAAGTAAACATCACTAGCATATAATTCCTTAATATACTCAAAACCAAGAAACTTAGAATCAAGCATGGAAAGTAAGACATACCTCCTTGATAAAGCATCGGCTACCACATTCTCCTTACCTTGTTTGTATCGCACAACATAAGGAAAGCTCTCTATGAACTCGCTCCACTTAGCATGTCTCTTGTTTAACTTTTGTTGGCCTCTTAAATAGGTCAAGCTCTCATGATCCGTATGAATCACGAATTCCTTAGGCCAAAGGTAGTGTTGCCAAGTTTGCAACGCCCTCACAAGAGCATACAACTCTTTATCATAGGTTGGATAATTTATTGCAGCCCCATTCAATTTCTCACTAAAATAAGCGACGGGCTTCCCACCTTGCATTAAAATAGCTCCAATCCCAACCCCTGATGCATCACATTCAATCTCAAAAGTATTGTTAAAGTTAGGTAAAACAAGCAAAGGAGCATTAGTTAGTTTATCCTTCAACGTCTCGAATGCTTCTTGTTGTTCATCTCCCCACTTGAATGGTGCATTCTTCTTCATAACACTTGTAATAGGGGCGGCTAAGGTGCTAAAATCCTTAACAAACCTCCTATAGAATCCGGCTAGTCCATGAAAAGATCTCACTTGTCCAACGTTGGTGGGTGTTGGCCAATCTTTGATTGCCTTGAT
>AWWV01015432.1:0-16088 GCA_001974805.1 Corchorus capsularis | reverse complement strand
CAACAAAGAGGAGGAACAAAAAAAATCACAAAAGAGAAGGAAGAAATCACAAAATCAACAAGCCACAAAACAAAAACCAAAAAAATGTTTTGCTCACTTTCCTAATCTAGTGTCTTTCCAAAAAGCAAAAAAACACAAAAACATCTTCCTTTAGAAATAAAAAAACAAAAATCTAAAAAATGAAACTTGATAACCAAAAGTGGAGTTTCGGGTTAGTGTAGATCTAGTAGTTTGGAGGTGGATTTTGATGATTTTGAGGTTAGATTTGGGTTTTGTAGTAAAAGAGGAGATTTTTGGTGATTTTTTTTAATTTTCCGGTGACCGGAAAAGTGACCGGCGGTGGTGGCCGGCAGTGGCGGTGACCGGCGGCGGTAGGTGGCCGGCGGCGGAAGTGGTGGCCGGCGGTGATCGGTTTCCGTGTTGGATTGAATGTTCTTGAGATGTTCTTGGTGTTCTTGGTGAAAAGACTTGTTTGATCTTTTTTGGTGAAAAATAATTGGAAATTTTGTGTTTGTTCTTTGTGTTCTTGATAAAAGAGGCATTTTGATCCATTTTGGGGTTAGATTTTTGGGTTAAAGGTGTTTTTAGAGAAAAGTCAGAGTGTGTAGGATTTTAGAGAGAGAGAGTGAAAATGAAAAATGGGCAAATTTGAAGGAGGAAGAGGCTATTTATACTAAGTGAGTTGGGGCGACCCGAACCGGTCCTCCGACCCACGTGTTGGCCCGTAGGCCGACCCGCTTCATTTGTTGCGGATTAATTACACAAAACGCCCTCAACATTTTGCCTTGTTTTAGGTAAGTCCCTCCACCTTCATTTTATGTTGGTTTATTTATTTACTTCATTTTTCTTGCAATTTGTTGACTGTTTATATGTTTGAATAACTTTAATTAGTCTTTATTAATTAGACATCATTTATATTAATAAAAAAAATGAGAAAAAGAAAAAGAAAAACAAAACAAAACAAAAAACAAAAAACAAAAAAAGGAAAAAAGAGAAAAAATAAATTTGGTCCTTAATATGTAACTTGTAGGAGTTAAGACTAAGCAACCTTGGCTAGTTTAGTTTTAGATGCAAAAGAAATTAGAGATGGTGGTAATTTAGGATTTGGAAATAAAATGGTAAGAAATTAGTGATTTGGCAACTATTTTAGAAATTAGCAAATAAGTAGTATTTTCCATAATTAATTAGAAACTTCATTTGCACCATGCATCTTTGTTATATGCTATTGATCATTTTGTAAACTGCCACTTATTTTCGGCAATGGGGTCCTCGAAAGGGATTTCCTAGGTCGAGACCGCTTTATAAATCGTCCCATTGGTTGGATCGCGATTTATGGAGTGGCCTCGGTTAAGTGTCTTTTACCTAATGATCATTCATGAATTATAAAATGGCATTCACGTGAGTTAAATAAATGGCGAATGAACATTTATTCCGACGATGGGTATCCCCGAAAGGGATTCTCTAGGTCGAGATGCCACGTAAACTGCACCGGTGCACGGACCGTAGTTTGCGTTGGATGTTCTCGGTTAGATGTTCATTTTTGCTTAATAAATTGACGGTCCATGCATCATTTGCATCATGTTTAGAGGACCCACTTTAATTTAGAATTTTGGTTAAGTATAATTTAAGAAAAACTCAAAAAAAATACTAGACTTTCAGGATTAATACTAGAATTTTCAGGATTAATACTAGACTTTCAGTACCATCTTTTGACGGGCGTTGTGGGGGTGCTAATCCTTCCCCACACGTAACCGACTCCCGAACCTAGGTTTTGGTTCGTAGACCATTATATTGGATTTAGTGCGTCCCTTGCCAAGCTCAAGGCACATTAGGTCTAATAATCAGTAGGTGGCTAATCACACCTAGGCAAAAAAGATTAGTGGCGACTCCCGGTCAATTAAGTCGTTGCGGTAGGGTTCCCGGACCCGCACGTATCGACAGATTCAAAGAAGGAACCTTTTCCAACCAAGTCAAGGAAATCAATGAAAGAAGATGAAGATCAAGACATCTTGGATATTTTTCGAAAGGTCGAGGTCAACATCCCACTTCTTGATGCAATTCAACAAGTACCAAGGTATGCAAGGCTTCTTAGCAATTGTGTACAAACAAGAAAAGGTTGCAAGGTAAGTTGAATGTTGGAGCAACAGTTTCTGCTGTTTTGCAAAGACATTTACCCCCAAAATGCAAGGATCCTGGTATGTTTTCAATTACTTGTTCAATTGGAAATACTATCATTGATAATGCTATGCTTGACTTAGGAGCTTCTTTAATTGTTAAGCCTTATTCTTTCTATCAAACTTTAAAAATTGGTCCTTTAAAATACACTGATGTTGTTCTTCAATTGGCCGATGGATCTTTGGTACATCCCAAAGGTGTGCTAGAGAACATTTTGATTAAAGTTCCACATTTAATTTTTCGTATTGATATTTTTGTTATGGAAATGGAAGGAGAAATTACAAAGGATCAATGCCCTCTTTTATTAGGAAGGCCTTTCCTAAGGATTTCTCACACCAAAATCGATGTTTTTGATGGCTCATTGACGATGGAGTTTGATGGTGATGTAATTCATCCCAAACTTTCATCAAATTTATCTTTGAAAACTAATGATTTTGTTTGTGTAGTGGAAAAGTGGGTAAAGAAAGAGTTAGGTACAACATCTTCAACCATGACAAGTGAGCAACTTTCAATGGGGAGGCAAAGGATTACAACTTTTTGACAACGCAAAGATGAGAATTTCCACCTAGCTTGGGAGAGATTCAAGACACTTTGTGCCGATTGCCCTCAACATGGCATTTTACAACAAGTTTTGATCGAGTGCTTCTATCAAGGATTAGAAGTCGATGATCAACTTCTTGTGGATAGCATCAACAACATACCCTTGGTCGATAGGACTGTGAAGGACGCATACGAAGCATTGGAAGCGTTGACTCAAGCAATTGCACCTCCAAGTTGGATCAAGAAGAAAAACAAAGAGAAGCTTGGAGAAAGAGGCAAAATTTCCAACAACATGCATGAAGATATCAACAAGGAATTGAAGGAAGCTCGAGAGAAGTTACTCAAAATTGATGGAGCCATAATTGAACTTTTCAAAGCCATGAGTGATACTCTCAACATCACCGTGGAACTTTGAAGGAGCACACTCAACGTTCCTTCACCAAAGGAGAATAGTCCACGAGGATGTCTAGCCAAAGACATTAAATGAAGGCGCTAATTGGGAGGCAACCCAATACACTAACATCTATCTTTTCTTTTGAATTTTCTTTTTCTTAGTTATAGGTCATTTTGCATTTTCAACTCAAGGGAATCGATCGAGCAATGAAGACAAGGAAAGGAAGCACACATCAAGAGCATTGGAGCTTACACTTTGCAAAAATAGAGAAGCTTTCTTGAACTCTAATCTCATTTAATTTCCTATGTTTGATTGATGATTGATGCATATCAATTAATTTTCTTGAATTGAATGTTTTTCCATGCATATTATCATTGTATAATTATCTCATGCATCTCATACATATAGACTCTTAAGTGATAAGGACATAAGGTCAATCTTTTGATGGTTATCAAGTGGAATATTTGGTGAAAATCAAGTGTTTTTGGATTGAAGAATTTGGAATATGGTAAGATTTTTGGATGGCAATTTTAGTTGAAGTTGGAATTGAGTTTGGTAGCAAAAATTGCAAAAAGGAAGCAAAAGGGAACCAAGCCCGATCCCAGCTGGGCCCCCATGCCGCAAGCATGGGCACCCAACTGGAAAGCCCCAGCACCCAGCCGCAAGGGCTTGTGCTGGAGGCCGACTCAAGGTGGGCGCCCAGGTGCTTTGCCTGAGCACCCAGCCCGATGGCTTGAGCACCCATGTGCCGCTGACAGCACCCATGCCATGCCGATGTCACCCAACTCACCTACACCCATCACCCATCTCAAATACTACAAATACCACCCAACACCCATTTCAAATCCTTCAACACCCATCTTCATCCAAAACCCACTTAATTTTCGACTCTCTTGCCTACATTCACATATTCACTCACTTTAATTTTCAAATTTCACTACTTCATCACTTAAAAATCATTTCTTTCATCTTTTTATCACCTTAAACACTTACCCATTTGAACATTTAACACTTTTTCCATCAAATCCATCAATTTTTCAAATTATCAAGTTTTGGGAAAGTGGTTGTTTTCTTTGGATTCATGTTTGGAGTGATTTAGAAAGGAGATAAGAGATAGTTTGGAAGTTGATTGGAGCATTTTAGAGCATTGGGGAGTGCTACATTTGATTTTAAAGAAAGATTTTTCAAGAAACCCTACAAGGTAACTTAGTGCCCACCAAGTGTTCGAGAAAATGTCGAGAAGAGTGAGAGCAAGAGCATCAACATCTCAAGCCACACCAATTGAGGAGGAAACCACCATACAACCTTACCTTAGTGTGCCGCCACCCATATTTGTTGATAATGAATGTCAAGAGTGGTATGAAGCAAGGTATAACAACTCTTTCATTATAGAAAAAGTACTTCCAACTAACATTGATCAAGAACTTGGAGTTAGCCAATTGTTTGTCAATAGAGGTTGGGGATCACTTCTTCAAGTAGATGGATACTACTATCCCAATTTGGTGAAACAATTTTATGCCAACATGGACAAGGAGCGTGATGGTTATTCCTACACCATCAACACAATGGTCAAAGGTAAGTACATTGTAGTTGATGAGGAATATCTATGCCGCTTACTTGATTTGAACAATGAGGGTAGTATGTTCTATTTTACTTATGTTAATGGAGAGCAAAGGACCGCCACCGAGAGCACATGGAAAAGGGATGGTGCTTTGAGGAGGTTTGACATTCCTCTTGGTATGGATAACCAAGGGAGTAGAGAGGTAAGAGTCAAGTACATGGAACCAAGGATAGACTTGTGTGTTACTTATTACATCATAATGTCATTCCTAGAAGTAGTAACAAGCATAAGCTTCGCATTGAAGACTTCTATGTTGTAGACAAGCTTTGCCATGGATTAGGTCATTGTAATGGAATACTGATGGCTAGGTTGTTACTCTCAAGGATGTGGGAAGTAGTTCACTCTTCACATGAATAAGGCATTTGTTTTTCCATTGTTGATTAGCAAGATTTTGGTCAATGAAGGAGTTGAAGTTGATGATGAATATCACTTCAACAATGAAGACAATATCATTGATGTGAATTGTCTAAGTCATTTGGGTTTAAGGAGGAGAGTTGTTGCCAATGAGATACATTGGTACAATGTGCAAAGAAGGACTTATGCACAAGGACTTGAACAATCACAAGGGACAAGACAACCATCCTTGGAAGTTGATGAAGAAAATTTCCAAGAACTTCCTATGAGAGAATTTCAACAACTTATGGTTCGAGAGATGAGACAACATAGGAGTGAGATGAGAGCTTACATGGAGAGAATGGAGGATACCCTACGTGCTTCCATGGGTCAAAGGAGATCAAGGAGAGGCCATTAATTCTTATCCTTAGGATGTCATATGTTATGAACTCTTTTATGTTTTAAATTTTTATCATGACATTGCATGCATTTGCATTCGTATTTGTATTTGTTCTATTTGGATCTTATGTAAGACTTATGTGTTTGAATGCTATGATTGATATGTTTAGATTAATTTGCTCAGAGATTGGATGCATACTTTCTAAGTAAATTAACTCTTGCATGTGTTCAATTAATTGGATTACCCCATTTATTGTGATTTAATTGCTAGTAGTAAGTTTGCTTGATTTATTAAATTGTGTCGACACTTTTTTGATCGAGGCTTACTTGTGCACTTCATTTTTCCAAAAGTTTTCAAAACAACATGTTTTGAAATTTTTTGTCAAAATACTAGCACAACACACATTGAGGACAATGTGTCTTTTAAGTGTGGGGGGAAGAAGTGGTCCATTTTCAAGATCCTATTTTCTTTTCTATCTTATTGATTAGAGACAAATTTTTCAAAATTTTTGAAGAAAATTAAAAATTGTTTTGTATCTCTATTAAATTTTGATTTAATTTCCATGAGTATAGTCTTTTATAATATTAATTAGTTTGAATACATTGAAAATATTTTTCAAATTTTCTTATGTATAATTTCATTCTTAGATTGAGAAGTGTAATTAATAAGGTTTTTCATACCCAAAAATGGTTTGACAAGTGCATTACTCCTAGAACTTGTGTTGAATCTTGTGTACATTTATAGAAGTATGTCATGGATATGTCAAAGACTAAGTGTGGGGGTATGAAGGGTAGCTTAAATCTTTTAAAAGAAGTGTTTTCATGTTAAGAGGAGAAGAGATATTTTTTTGCTAAAAAAATATATATATTAATTAATCCATTGTTGTCACTCTTTTCTTTAACAAAAGGAGTTAGTAACCCTTGGAAAGAGGATAAGGGGCATGGAGAACGGAAATATTGTCCCTTTTGTAAAAATGAGTGTTAGTAACCTCAAATAAAGGGAGCTAGTAGCCCCAATCATGGACACTTCTAAGGTTAATAACCTTGCTTAGAAATTTTTGGCTATTTCTTTTAAAACCCATCTTAATTTTTGATTAATATCCATGATATTAATTTCTCTTTGGAAATTGATGAAAATGCAAGCTTATGGTAAGTTTTCCTTGTCAAATTTATCCAAGTTATGTTGATCTTAGAACTTACATTATTGATTGGAGTGATTTTGTGCATAGTTGATTTGAATTTTATGGTCTTTGTATTTTTACCAACTTATATTGCATTTGATTTGAAAATGTAGATTAAATTCTTAATTTGTTAGAAATACTTTGTTTTCTAAAGTTTGATGTCTCTAGTTAATGTTACATAATGTTTGTGGGAATCGTTCTAGTTAAGTAAACCCTCAGGAGACTATAACTCCTCCTTTATAGACGTATAGAGGTTTAAAGGCTTGTGTCACATGCTAAGTGCCACCGTACAGCTACGAAAGTGGAATCAATATGTTGTTTAGTTTAGGACTAAAATTTTTCGTTTTCTTAGGATTAACCTTAGTTTGCTAGGGACTAGCAAAGCTTAAGTGTGGCGGAAATATGATCGGACCAAAATTATGCATCTTTTTATAGTCATTTTCCTATACTTTTAGGGTATTTTATGCTTGATTATGCCTTATATTTGGTGTATTTGTGTTTATAGGTGTTAAAGTGAAGAAAAGTGCAAAATCACCATTTTTGTACCTTTTTGGAGCCTTTTTGGATGATTATTTACACAAATATTTTCCAAGGACAATTTGGATGAAGAATGGAGCCAATATGTTCGTGATTGAAGAGCTTGAAGAGTCAATTTTATCATCATAAGATTGATTTTCAAGAGTTTGAAGCAAAGGAGCAAAGTTGAATTTCAAGGCAAGAAAACATGTCAAGATGTGTCATAGCACTGGAGTACATGGGTCGCGAGGCAAACCACATGGGGCGCCAAGCATAGCACATGGGCGCCCAGGCGCTAGTCGAGACATGCCACCAGCAAGCACATGGGCGCTGGCGACATGGGGGCTGAGAGCAACGCCCTGGGCGCACAAGCCATCCACATGGGCGCCCAGGGGGAGTCGGGGGTCATGCCATGCGCGCGCCACCCAGCAGCCATGCATGTCTTCACCTTGAAGTCTCTTCACTTGTTTCCAGATTTGGTGACCTTTCTGTAATTTGGCCATAACTTTTGATCCAGAGCTCCGTTTGAGGCATATGAGTAGCCGTTGGAAAGCTAACTCCAAGATCTACAACTTTTCTGTTTTGGTCGAAACCCAGTTCGAAAGTTTTCGTGGACGAAAATGCCCCTGAAGTCAGCAGACAGAAACTGTCCTGGGCCTTTTATGCGGGATTGATCCAATTAAGCCCAAATTCTTATTTGGACTAGCTTGAAGACTTGGAGAGCAGCCCAGCACGTCCTTAGGGTTTGTTTGAGCTCTAAATTAGCCCTAAACCACCTCTATAAATACCCTCTTAAGTCTAGAATCCTAGTGAACCTCTCATAATACTTTTCTACATAATTTTGCCCTAGTTTTCTAGGTCTTGCGCCGTCAAGGAGAGGGAGGAGGCAGCCGGCCTCCAAGTATTGTAAGTCTCTCATGAATTGCTTGCAATCCATGAGTAGCTAAACCTTCTATACTTCTTTTCCTTAGGTACTTTTTATCAATAAATTATTGGTGAGTCTTTTGTTCTTAATAATTTGAGCTTTTTCTGTTTAAATACGTTTCTTATCTCTATGCTTCATCTTATGTGTTCATACTTTGATTGATTTGGTGTACAATATATCTTTAGATTTATGAATGCGATAGTTAGATTCAAGTAGCTTGAGTCAAGCTAAAGTTGGTCCAAGTAACAATTGTAATTCTAGGAGTCCTAGGTTCAATGGGATATCAAACCTTGTTGAAATCTTTAGGCCGAGATGGAAATTGACGTAGGCAAGTTTGGTATTGATTTATCTTGCATGTGGAAAAGTAAATCTTAATGCTTGTCCTATGATTCTTCACATGGTGAATGTTTGATTAGGAACAATAGAGATTAATCATCAGCGAGATGCGGGTTAATTCTTCTTAGCATGTTGGAGGGTCGAGTATTCCTCTCCTATACCAATTATTTAAATGGAGTTGTTTAAGATATTAAGAGGATTACTTTGTTTCGATGAAAGTTGATGTCTACGTCTTAGGCTATATACCGATTTGGAGTAATTTATGATTCTTAATTGATTGCAATCTAAGCCAAATTTATGTTTAGTGTCCATGAACCATGATTCACTTGATCAAAGTAGTTGCCTAAAGGAGAAGAAGTATGTTTTTACTCATTGTTTTTCTCAAACTCTCTATTTTAAATCTTTAGTTTAGAATTCTTTTAATTGTTTTCTAGTTTAATTAATCTATTTTGAAAAACCCAAAAATATCTTTTCTAGGTTAGATTTTCTTCTGTAAGATTTAACTTTGATTCATACCTTCCCTGTGGATTCGACCCTACTTGCCCTAGCTAAGTAGTTTTATCTATTTGTTAATTGGTTTGTGGGGAATTTATCTTGTGATTTGATCAACAACCGATCAAGGATTATTGATGCTAACCCTTTTGAATATTCAGATGAACAAGCCAACGAGATTTTGTCGAAGATGTTGGACATGGAAATCATTGTGGATGTCCCCTGGTTAGCTTTTGCTTGCGATTCCTCCGAAATGATTGAAGTTGGAAATATCCAAGTCCATACTTCAGAGCTAATGATCGGTCGTTGAACAAATCACAAGATAAATCCCCACAAACCAAGAACAAATAGCTAAGGCAAGTAGGGGTCGAATTCACAGGGAAGGTATGAGCAAATCAAAGGTAAATCTAACAAAAGAAAGCCTCACCAAAAAGGGATTTTTTTTATGGATTTTTGAATTTTCAAATTAAACTAGAAAACAATTTAAATAAATCTAAGTTAAATAACTAGAAAATAAATAGAAAATAACTTAAGATAAAATAGTTGATAAAAGGCATACTTCTTCTCCTTTAGGTAATTAATTTGATCAATTGAATCATGGATCATAGACACCAAGTATTAATTTGACTTAAATTGCAATCAATTAAGAATCATAAATCATCCCAAATCGATATATAGCCTAAGACGTAGACATCAATTGTCATTGGAACAAAGTAATCCTCCTAATATCTTAAACAACTCCATTTGAATAATCGGTATAGGAATCAGACGTGATGCTCATTCCAACATGCTAAACAGATTAACTTGTTACTAACGAAATTAACCTCTTATGTTATGATCTAGGTACCACCCCTTCCTATAACAAGCATTAAGTTTTATTATTCCACATGCATGATAAATCAATACCAAACTTTTGCTTACGTCAATTTCCATCTCGGCCTAAAGATTTCAACAAGGTTTGATATCCCATTGAACCTAGGACTCCTACAATTACAATTGTTACTTGGAGTAACTTTAACTTGACTCAAGCTACTTGAATCTAACTATAGCATTCATAAACCTCAAGATATATTGCGCACCAAATCAATCAAAATATGAACACATAAGATGAAGCATTGGGATAAGAAACATATTCAAACAGAAAAATCAAACTATTAAGAACAAATTAAAGTCTCACCAAAGATTCATTGATCAAAAACACCTATGGAACAGAAGTATTAAAAGTTTAGCTACTCATGGATTGCAAGCAATCCATGAGAGACTTACAATGGTTGAGGCAGGTGGCAGCCTCCCTTCTCCCTATCGACGCACTCCTAAGAGAATTAGGTCAAGAGTTGTTCTCTAGATCTCTTGATAGGTTATGATAGGTGGCTAGGGTTTTAGACTTAACAGGGTATTTATAGAGGGTGGCTTAGGGTTAATTTAGAGCTAAACAAACCCTAAGGAAATGCTGGGCTTAAGTTCAAGTCTTCAAGCGAACCCAAATAGAGAAATTGAGCTCAAATTGATCAAACCCGTAAGGCTGGCCTAGAACAGTTTCTGTCCGATGACTTCAGGGGCATTTTAATCCATGAAAACGGCGAAACTGGGCTTCGACCAAAACATGAAAGTTTTAGATCTTGGAGTTAGCTTTCCAATGGCTACTCATTTGCATCAATCGGAGCTCTGGATCAAAAGTTATGGCTAAAATACGGAAGGGTCGCCAAATCTGGGAACAACTTGAGAAACTTCAAGGAGAAGTGACGCGTGATGGCTTTCTGGCGCGCGTGCATGGCCGGCCCCGACTCCCCCTGGCCGCCCATGTCAATGGCTTGTGCACCCAGGGCTTTGGCCTCACACCCCATGTCGCCAGCGCCAATGTGTTGGCTGGGTGGCATGCCCGACTGGCGCTGGGCGCCCATGCGGCATGCTTGGCGCCCCATGTGGTTTGCCTCGCGCCCCATGTGCTACAGTGCTACAACGCCTCTTGAAATGTCTTCTTGCCTTGAAATTCAACTTTGCTCCTTTGCTTCAAACTTATGATGATAAAATCGACTCTTCAAGCGCTTCAATCACGATCATATTGGCTCCATTCTTCATCCAAATTGTCCTTGGAAAATATTTGTGTAAATAATCATCCAAAAAGGCTCCAAAAAGGTACAAAATTGGTGATTTTGCACTTTTCTTCACTTTAGCACCTATAAACACAAATATACCAAATATAAGGCATAATCAAGCATAAAATACCCAAAAAGCATAGGAAAATGACCATAAAAAGATCCATAATTTTGGTCTGATCATATTTCCCCCACACTTAAGCTTTGCTAGTCCCTAGCAAACTAAGGTTAATCCTAAGTAAACAAAAAATGTTAGTCCTAAACTAAACAACATATTGATTCCATTTTCGTAGGTGTACAGCGGCACTTAGCTCGTGACGCAAGCCTTTAAACCTTTATACGTCTATAAAGGAGGAGTTATAGTCTCCTGAGGGTTTACTTAACTAGAACGATACCCACAAACATTATGTAAACATTAACTAGAGACATCAATCTTTAGAAAACAAAGTACTTCTAATAAATTAAAAATTTAATCTACATTTACTAGTCAAACGCAATACAAGTTAGTAAGAATACAAAGACCATAAGATTCAAATTAGCTATGCAAAAATTCACTCCAATCAATAGTGCAATTTCTAAGATCAACATACCTTGGATGAATTGGACAAGGAAAACTTACCATAAACTTGCATTTACATCTATTTCCAAATAGAAAGTAATATCATGGATATTAATCAAAAATTAAGATTGGTTTTAAAAGAAATAGCTTAATTTTAAGAGTAAGGTTACTAACCTTAGAAGTGTCCATGATTTGGGGCTACTAGCTCCCTTTATTTTGAGGTTACAAACACTCATTTTTTCCAAGAGGGACAATATTTCCGCATTCAATGCCTCTTATCCTCTTTCCAAGGGTTACTAACTCCTTTTGTTAAAGAAAAGAGTGACAACAATGAAATTTTTTTTTTAAGCAGAAATACCTCCTCTCCTCTTTCATGAAAGCACTTCTTTAAAATACTTAAGCTACCCTTCATACCCCCACACTTAGTCTTTGACATATCCATGACATACTTCTATGAATGTACACAAGATTCAACACAAGTTCTAGAAGTAATACACTTGTCAAAACATTTTTGGGTATGAAAAACCTTATTAATTATTACACTTCTTAATCAAAGAATGAAGTTATACATAAGAAAATTTGAAAAATATTTTCAATGTATCCAAACCAAGTTAATATTACAAAAGACTATACTCATGGAAATTAAATTAAAATTTAATAGAAATACAAAACAATTTTTAGTTTTCTTCAAAAATTTTGAAAAAAATTTGTCTCTAATCAATAAGATAGAAAAAGAAAAATAGGATCTTGAAAATAGATTGATTCCTCCCCCACTTTTAAAAGACACATTGTCCTCAATGTGTGTTGTGCTAGTATTTTGACAAAAAAATTCAATAGGCTCATGACAAATTTAAAGAGCCTAATGACAAAAATTTCAAAGAGCCTAGTGTTTTTAAGTGCATAATGACAAATTTGACTTGTAAGGAAGACCCATAATTCAAGACAAATCAAATAATCATTCACTAGCAATCCAAACAAAATAAGTGGGGTAATCCAATTAATTGAACACATGCAAGAATTAATTCACCAAGAAAGTCGAAGCTCAATCTAAGCAAATTAATCAAGCATAGTATTAAGCATAGCATCCAAACACATAAGTCTTACATAAGATCCAAATAGAACAAATACAAATACAAATACAAATACAAATGCATGCAATGTCATGATAAAAAATGCAAAACATAATAAGGTTCATAACATATGACATCCTAAGGATAAGAATCAATGGCCTCTCCTTGGCCTCCTTTGGCCCATGGAATCACGTATGGTGTCCTCCATTCGCTCCATGTAAGCTCTCATTTCACTCCTATGTTGCCTCATCTCTCGAACCATGAGTTGTTGGAATTCTCTCATAGGAAGCTCTTGGAAATTTTCTTCATCAACTTCCAAGGATGGTTGTCTTGTCCCTTGTGATTGTTCAAGTCCTTGTGCATAAGTCCTTCTTTGCACATTGTACCAATGTACCTCATTGGCAATAACTATCCTCCTTAAACCCAAATGACTTAAACAATTCACATCAATGACATTGTCTTCATTGTTGAAGCAATACTCACCATCGACTTCAATTCCTTCATTGACCAAAATCTTGCTAATCAACAATGGGAAAACAAATGCCTTATCTTCATGTGAAGAATGAACCACTTCCCACATCCTTGAGAATAACAACCTAGCCATTGGTATTCCATTACAATAACTGATCGAGCCAAAAACAACCCTATTTTTATGGCTACTTTATTATAATTTTGGATCTATTTATGCTCTAATTTAGCTTATTTTGATAATATTTGTGTTTTTAGTCTTTATGATATGTGAAATTGGAAATTGTTAATTTTCACTACTTTTGGAGCTATTTTGATGACTTTTTACACAGATATTAGCAAAGTAATTTTGAGCATAGATTTGGAGATGCGAAGTTCGTATTTTTAAGATTTCTTGAAGATAATTTGAAGATTTGAAGATCATTAAAGAATTATTTCAAGGAGCAAGAATTGAAGATTGGAGCTTATTTGCAAAGGATTGAAGCCAAGCCCAGAAGAAGCCCAGAAGTTAAGGATTTTTGGATATTTTATTTGGGAAAATACTCAGCCCATATAAGTCCATAATTGGAATTAAAATCCCAATTTATAGGCTTAATATCCAAGGGAATATCCAAATCCCGTAATTTCCCGTAACTAGTCCAATTTGGAGTAGGAAATGGCGCAGTCTCGGTAGAAAGGCCATAACTTTCTGCTCAGATGTCCATTTTAAGCCCATGAGTACTCGTTGGAAAGCTAACTCCGAGATCTACAACTTTCCTTTGAAGTCCGAAGCCCAATTCTGCTGCTTTCAAGCCCGAATCTGCCTGTGAAGTTTCTGCAGAAATCCAGAAAATTCCAGAATCCTCTTTTGACTTGGACTCTATTCTAGGATGACATCTAATCCAACTTGGAGTCTAAGTCAGCCCTAAAACCGCCCTACCCTTGTTTCTCCACTATAAATAGCTACCTTAGGATTAGATTTTGTATGTAATTTTTATTCTCATAAGATATATTGTTTAGTTGAAGATTTGGAGGAGAAAAACCCTAGGAGCCGCCGCCCCCTTCTCTTCCTCATCCTTAGATAAGTTCTCTTCTTCTTATTTGTGGATGCTCACTCAATTCATGAGTGAGTAATCCTTTTCTTTTCTCCAATGTAGAATTTAATTGATCTCTTGACTATTATCATGGTGAGATTTTGTGCTTATATATGAGAATTGTTTTTGGGTATTTCTTAAATCTCTGTTTTAATCCTATGTTGCTTGTTTTGATGGGTTGGAGTCGACACTACCTTGATAAATTAGGTTAACATTGAGTCTAGAACTAATAGTTCAGTTTAATTGTTTGTAGCAATTGGATGGGAACTAATACTTCCTTCCAAGAGAGATAAGAATCAATGGGTGAGTAATTGCTTGTGGTGCTTGTTCATAAATTACTTGTACTTAATGCTTTGTTCCTAAGCAATCTTTAAGCCCTAGAACGGTAATTGATTGTTGAAAGAATAAAAGGGGTAGATTAAGCCCTAGAACGGTAAATTTATCTAATTGAGGTAATTTAAGATTTAAATCACCAAGCTATCCAAGGTTTTCATAATTATTAGATATCAATGATCCATGTTATTTATGTCAAGAGGGAGATTAATTCTATGTTGGAGGGTTTTCTTTAATTGTTTTTCTCAATTTATTCTCTGCTTTTTAATTAATTGTTTACTTTAATTTTCTTGATTGCTTTCTTAGTTAATTTTGTAGTTTGTTAGATTTAATTTTAAACTCTTTTCCAAAATTCTCTTTATTTTATTTTGTTTTAAGAAAAAGAATAATAACCAATTTCTCTGTGGGTTCGACCCCTACTTGCCCTAGCTATTCTTAGTTAGTAATTGTTGGGATATTTATTTTATGGTCATTGACGACACGATCATAATTTTGGCGCCGTTGCCGGGGAAATTGTGTTTCAATTTCTTTTTCTTTATTTTTTCTATTAGATTTGCACTTGATCATCTTTGTTTTGTAGAAAAATCTAATGGAGCAATCACGTGCGTTAAGGGAGTTGAATTTCAACTGTGAGATGCCGCCGCTTTGCATTGATTATCCTGCTCTGGATATGAGTTGCAAATTGCCGTCAGCAGTAATCCGCATGATGCCTACTTTTCGAGGAGAATCTCATGAGAATCCTCATGAGCATCTACATAGTTTTTTTATCAATTGTGCCGCAATCACTGGTATGCCTCAAGAGGAAGCAAGACTTCGTGTTTTTCCTTTGACATTAGAAGGAAAAGCGAGACACTGGTTCATAAGTCTACCATCAAAATCCATAAATTCTTGGAAGACAATGGAGGCAGTATTTTTGAACAAGTTTTTCCCTGAAGCAAAGCGCGCAGATGTCCGAAAGAAAATACACTCTTTGTCAACAACTACGTGACGAGAAGTGGCACCAATACTGGGAGAGGTATAACGAGATCTGTGCAAGCCTGCCCCTACCCACAACCTGAGTGAAGCACTTCTGATCCAGAATTTCTATGATGGATTACTCTATGACGATCGAATGTACATCGATTCAGCAAGTGGAGGGAGTTTTACACTCAAAACCCCTGAAGAAGCAAGGACGCTGCTCAACACTATGACTGAGAACATTCACCAATTCAGCACAACTAATGAAGTCGACACAACAAAGGAATCAGCGATATCAGAAACCCGCAAGGAGTTGAAGGAATTTGTAGCTGATCATTCTATATCCTCATTAACTACTCAATGTGGAAATCTAGCAAAGATGTTTGCCGACTTCATGAACATGCAATCACAAGCTTCTGCCCAAATTCCCTCATATGTGCCGCAAAGACATATGAGAGAAGATACACAAGGATGTGGAATCAATGCTATTGAAGAAACTCAACAATGGTATGCACAAAAGATGGAATTCTCTGATGTTCCATCCCCACTTGCGATATCATCACTCAGCACCTGTTTTCCCTGTTAACACCACCACCAAGTTGCTGTATCCGAAAAATCAA
>AWWV01015431.1:0-10432 GCA_001974805.1 Corchorus capsularis | reverse complement strand
TTACCCGAGCCACCACGAGCCATAGCCGCGCCATGCCGAGTTACAACTATGCCATCGCCTAATGCTTTGATCTTTTCAAGTCTTGATAAAATTCAACTTGAAACTATCAAAATCATTGAAGAGAGTAGAATTATCCAGGACCTGTTGAAGGATTACACCCAAAATTCCTTCACCCTTGAAGAATAACCTTCTTTAAGGCAGTCTAGCCAAAGACCTTAAAGAAAGACGCTTATTGGGAGGCAACCCAATATT
The DNA here is from genome assembly GCA_001974805.1 of Corchorus capsularis. NCBI lineage: Eukaryota > Viridiplantae > Streptophyta > Magnoliopsida > Malvales > Malvaceae > Corchorus > Corchorus capsularis. The sequence continues at coordinate 10,180 of AWWV01015431.1, read as the reverse complement.
ATTTTTACTAACCCATAATATTTTTCTTTGTTTTATTTTTTTCTTTTCTATTTTAGGATTTTCCATACCAAAGGAGAAAAAGGAGTTTTCAACAAACCACAAGAAATCGAATGGAGCTTATGCTTGGATTAAACCCCTAAGTTTTCTTAAACTTTAACTCCATTTAATTTTTTCTGCAATGCTTTGATTGATTTTTTCTTTGATATGCGATACATATATGATATTAGGTTATATAGGTTAATTAAGATTTAAAAGATGCATACATATTTTTGTTTGATTTTCCACGCTTGTTAATACATTGAGGACAATGTATCTTTTAAGTGTGGGGGAGTGAGTCTATATGCATAAAATTGATAAAATTTGGAATAATTTCTTCGAGAATTTTTGACAAAATTTTGATTTTATATGCTCATATTGATCGATTGATTTATTTTTGATTGATGATATCTTAGAATTCTTAAGAATGATTGATTCATTGATTTATCTATAGTATGATGTCTTATTTCTTAGATTAGGTATAATTGAAGTCTGTGATAATTGCTTATTATGAATTATTTCTATGATTGCCTATTTTTAGAACTCATGTTTAATTTTTATTGAAACTACACTTATGAAAGTATTTTATGAATATGTCAAAAATAAGTGTGGGGGACTATCTATATTAGAAGGGTAGTTAAAAAAAATATCTTTTTCATAAAAAGAGTGTTTTTCATTTAAGAGATGGAGAGATATCTTTTGCCTTTAAAATTTAAAAAATATCCATTGTTGTCACTCTTCTCTTTAAACAAAAGGAGTTAGTAACCCTTGGGAAGAGGATAAGAGGCATGGATCGGCAAAAGTATTGTCCCTCTAGAGTGCTAGTAGCCTCACAAAAATAAATAAAGGGCGTTAGTAACCCCTAAGCATGAACACTTTGAGGTTAGTAACCTCACTTTTCTAAAATAATTACCCTTTGAAAACTATTATAACCCATGCGAAATTCTTGATTTGTATTCATGATATGCAATTGTTTGAGTAGTGGAGATAAAGATGAAGGCATAAGCTTATAGAAAGAAGTAGTTATAGTTGTGATAAATGATAAGTGATTAGAGCTACTTTGATTATGGTTACTTAAGAATGAGGATGATTGCTATATCTTGATCTATTGAATTGGATACTCTTAATATTCTATGATGTTCTGATTTCATAAATTGAATTGATCCTTGATATATGTATATGATTCAAAGTTTTTGAAAAGATTTGAACAAAACTCATATCTTAAATCTTAATTTTTGTTTGTCTACACTAGTTTGCTAGGGACTAGCAAAGATTTAGTGTGGGGGAAATTATGATCGAGCTCAAATTATGCATGTTTTTATAGCTATTTTTATATACTTTTTGCTATTTTTATATGTGTTTTTACCCTGTTTTGTTAGTATTTGTGTTTTTAGGTCCTGAAGACAAGAAAAGTGAAAACTTATTGTTTTTCACTCTTTTTGGAGCTATTTTGGAGACTTTTTACTCAACTATGGATTTAGCCATTTGGAATGAAGATTTGAAGATTCGAAGTTCGTAATTGAAGATATTTTGAAGAATTGAAGAATTAATTCAAGAAGCAAAATTGAAGATTTGGAGCTTAATTTATTAAGGATTGAAGACAAGCCCAGATGAAGCCCTGAAGTTGAGGATTTTTGGATTATTTATATGGGAATATACTCAGCCCATATAAACGTATAATTGGAGTTAAAATCCCAATTTGTAGGCCCCATATCCAAAAAAATATCCAAATCCCGCATTAATCCCGTAGATTTGCGATATTAGCCCGGTTTCAGCGCAGTCTTCGTAGAAAGGCCATAACTTTCTGCTCAGATATCCGTTTTAAGCCCATGAGTAGCCGTTGGAAAGCTAACTCCGAGCTCTACAACTTTCTTTTGAAGTTCAGAGCCCAGATCTGCCATCTTCAAGCCCGAAACTAAAGTCGTAGTTCCTGCCCAATTCCAGGAAATTTCCAGGAAATTCTAGAAGTCCTCTTTTGACTTGGAGACTACTCTAGGATGACACCTAATCCTAGTTGGAGACCAAGAAGAGCCTAAACCGTCCTACCCTATTCCTCCACTATAAATAGCCACCTCCTGTATCACAAATCACATACTTTTACACATCAAAGATTTAGTTTATTCTCTTTTTCCACCTTTCTTTAGTTTTTAGGTTTTTCTCTAGTTTCAGAAGGGGAGAAGTCGACACCCTCTCTAGCAATAGAGGGGTGCGACGTCCCTAGGGTTTCAAAGGGGAGATTCCGCCTCTCCTAGTCCTATAAGTATCCTTATGCCTCTCATGGATTTTCCTAAATCCATGAGTAGCTAAATCCTTAATACTTCTGATCCTTTGGTGAATTCAATCAATTAATTATGGTGAGATTTCTATACTTATAATTTTGTGTTAAGTTCTTGATGATAGTAGTCAAAACCCTAGAATAATTTTATGATTCTGAATCTTATCTGAATTATGTGGCCACTAAGGATGTAAGAGGAAGATCTATGGCTAGATCATACTTAGAATTAATCACTCAAGTTTGATTGTATGTAGCAAATTAGGTTTGTTTAATCGCTGCTTAATGGGTATTTGTCTACCGGAGGGCGAGAAATTTCTCTTCATATGGTTCTACTTGTAGGCATGTGTGTAAAATTAACTGTTCTTAATGCTTTGTTCTCATGTGATCTTTAAGCCCTAAGAAAGTAATCGATTGCTGAAGGAATGATAGGGATAACTGCAGCTCTAATCGGCCTCTTATCTAAAATACATGTTGGGAAAACTATATCAGTTGTCAATCAAGAATAAGATGCGAAATTCACCTTTTAAATCTAGGATCCATAGTTAATTTGATTGAAGGATACCACTGGTGAAGAAGTATGCTTTATAATTATTGTTTGCTTTATTAATCTGCTTTATTAATTTGCTTTATAATCTGCTTTAGATTTAGATATAGATTTAGATTTGCTTTGCTTTATTTTTAGTTTAATTGTTTTCTTCATAATTGTTATTTCATAATCCCTGTTTTCTAATCGATTTTTGGAAAAGATCTTTCTATCTTTTGATTGTTCATCACATAAACCTTCTCTGTGGGATTCGACCCCTACTTGCCCTAGCTATTCTAGTTAGTTATTTCTGGGGATTATTTTTATGGTCATAGACGACACGATCAGGAAGGTTAGAGACAGTCAAGGCATAAAAGGACAGAGAAGCTGATAGGCGGGTGCAGGTGCTGAATCGCAATATGAAGAGACTTAGGGAAGAGAATGAAAGATTTCAAAATGCTTGGGAAGCAGAAAAAGTTAGAGTTGGGGTTGTGGAAACTTCAAAGGCTACTTTAGAGACAAATATGGCATTTCTGCGAAGGGCCGCTAAAATCAACAAAACAGAATATGAAGAGATAACAACGAACCTCAAGAGTTTGGAAGAGGAGTATTGGAAGCTCAATGCAGAACGCAACACGCTGCAACATGATAAAGATTCCCAAAGCAGGGCTTATGAAGAAAGATGTGAGCAACTTCTTTCTTGCTGGGAAGCATCAAGACAGGATTGCTCCAGGTGGAAGATTTAAGGGACCGAGCTAGGAACGTTAGGCCAAGCATAGCTCCATATGAAAATCGTTTGCAACCCCTGGCAGAGTATCTAGACAGCACAGTTAAGGAATGCAATGATGTTCTCTGCTATTTCCAGGAGATTTATGGGAAAATAGTATGTAATAAAGTAGTTAGTAGTATTTTCAGACAATGTGTTATTCGGTTTCAATCAGTAGTTGGTGGTACTCTCAGACAATGTGTTTAATCATCACTCAGTACTTGTATTCGGAGTTTATGGTATCATTCAGTAGTTGGTATTTTCAGACAATGTGTTTGATTATGTTATTATTTAGTACTTGTATTCGGAGTTTATGGTATTATTCAGCAGTGGATGCTATTTTCAGACTATGTGTTTATGGTATTATTCAGCAGTGGATGATGTGTCCAGACTATGTGTTTAATTATGGATGTCATTACTCAGCACAGGTATTCGGAGCTTATGGTATTATTCAGTAGTTGGTGGAGTGGATTCTTCTGAACAGTTGATCTGTATCCGAGTTCTTCAGTCTAATTCAGTATTATTCTTATCTATCCATTAGATGTGATGAATGAGCAGGATCATGCATCATTTTCGCATAGCATAACATCATGAACATTAAATCTACTTAACTAGCTAAATAAAAGATAATAACAATTTTTGACATTTAATTCAGGAAAGTGCCAAGATAGCACCCAGAAAACGGTATCAGCCTACTCTACCGTACAATACTAGGTCTAGAACTAGGAGGATGGAAGACCAAAATGCAGAAATTCAGCGATTGAAGGAGGAATTGGCACGCCGAGATGAAGAGGCGAAACACCGAGAAGAGGCTATGAATGCTCAAATGGAGCAGATGAGGGGTATGCTAACACAGCTAATGAAGGGGAAAGGTTTGGCGGGAGATACCCAGAATGTGGAAGATCCGATGGGAGGAATGCCCGTAGCAAGTCCAGGGGCAACTGGAAAAGAGAACGAGAATACCAATCCTTTTGTGTTCCCTGCAGCATCTGGTAGTTCACCATTAACGGGAATGACAACTAGGCCTACAATGTCTGATACCGCAACATCTAGCGGCATGCAATTTGCTTTCCCACTATTGGCCAGACCTGCTGTTTCTAATACCTCGATGTTTAGCGGAGCGCAGTTTACCTTCCCACCACAATTAAGGATGTCCACTGGGGCCTCTAATTCACTTCCAGTCAAATCTGTCGCTGCACCTACGTCATCACAACAAGACTACTCATACCTGTTTTCACCTGGGGAAGCTGCTACTAGGTTTGCAGACTTAACAAGGGAAGATAACTCGAAAAAAGGAGCCGAATAGAGGACGAATAGAGGACAGACTAAGAAGCATGGATGGAATACAGGACTATGGAATCCCCAATATCACAAGCACTGCTGTGGCAAAAGGGGTAGTCATCCCCCAGAAATTCAAAATGCCAGATTTTGAAAAGTACGATGGAACAAAAAAACCTAAGGACCACGTGCTCAGTTTTCAGAACAAGATGACACCCTTTTCGACGGATGATAAGTTCCTGATGTACAGCTTCATGTTTAGCTTGACTGGTTGGGTAATCACTTGGTACAATCAACTGGATCCGAAAAGCATTCAGAGTTGGAGTGACATAACCAAGGCCTTTTTAGCACATTTTAGGTATCCGATGGAGTTGGCGCCCACTAGAGATACTCTGACAAATATGTCAAGAAAACCGGATGAATCATTGACGACTTATGGTCAGCGTTTCAGAGAAGTAGCCTTATTAGTGCCCGGACTCCCGGAAAGGGAGGTGAACTCTTTATTCCTGAGAACCTTGCCTGAGGAGTACTTTAAGGCATTACTTCCGAAGATTACAGAGTCATTCTCAAGCTTAATTGTAATTGGAGAAGCTATGGAAGCTGCAATTAAGGTAGGGTATTTAGATGAGCTGGGTGATCATGCTAAGAAAGGACAAAAGAAGAAGGAAGGGGAAGTACATTCAGTAGGAGAAACAGAATACAGACACAGGAATCACGGAGAACAGTATTATCCTAGGAACTATGGGTACAATTATCGGCCCCGGGGATACTACCAGTACCAGACCAACCCGTATTACACTCAGCATCCTAGAGATGTTAGTGCTGTTGGTGGTATGCCTTTTCAACCAAGGCCCCAGAACCAGCGTCCCAGCACACCTTTGGCAATTCGATAGAAGAGTCCAACAAATTGGTCAGGAGGAAAAGACCCGATAAAGGAAAGAGTCCCAATTGACCCGATCCCATACACTTATACTAAGCTCTTGCCTCAGCTATTGCAGCAAGGTTTATTAGAAAGGATACCTTTCTCCAATCCTTTGAGACACCCAAGACCGGAATTGTACAATGCCAATGCTCACTGTGATTACCATTCGGGATCCGAGGGGCATGCAACTGAAGATTGTTTGAGGTTGAAATATGCTGTTCACAAGTTGGTAAAGTCGGGGAAGTTAAGCTTTGCAAATGCTACTCCAGCTAATCCACTGCCCAATCACAGTGGGAATCAGGCGGGTATGATTGGTAAAGGTGAAATCGTTAGAAGACAAATCCAGGAGGTGGTTACCCCAATGGCCACAGTTTATAGAGCCTTAGTAAAGACAGAATGATAGTCCCAGGGGAGTTCAGGGAAAACGAGATGAACAAAGTATGCCCATATCATGGTCTGGGGCATGGAGTTCAAGGGTGCTATGAGTTCAGGAGGAAAGTTCAGAATTTGATGGATGATGGGAGAATAGAATTCTATGTAGAGAACAAGGAAGTGGAAGTTGATGTGATCATCGAGGAGCATGTACAACCCTTCATATCAGCTCCGCCTAAGGTCAAACCTCAGCCATTTGTACCAGCGCCGCCCATGAACTCACCACAACCTTTTGTGCCAAAACCACCCATAGTCTTGCCAACCCACATGCAGAAGTTAGTGGCATCAGTAGTTGTGAAACCTCCACAGCCATTTGCCTATGCAGATAGTCACCAGGTGCCATGGAAGTATGATTTCAGTGTAACTACACCATCAGGGGAAGGCAGTTCTGCTAACGTGTCAGGTGTTGGGAGAATGACCAGGAGTGGAAGGGTGTACTCACCAGAAATGGCGGAATCTGCTCAGAAAAGGAAGGATGAGACTTTAGTTCCAGAGACCGGTATGGGTTCAGAGGAAGTGGTCAGACCGAGGGAAGAGCAGATTGCTGAAAAGCCAGTATCAGAACATGAAGAATGTGAATTCTTGAAAATTATCAAGCAGAGTGAATACTGTGTAATCGAACAGTTGAACAGGTTACCTGCTAGAATTTCTATCCTCAGCTTATTGTTGAACTCTGAAGCACACCGAAGGGCATTATTAAAGGTGTTGAATCAGTCATATGTATCCTAGAACATCAGTGTCGCCAACTTGGATCACATGGCAGGTAACATATCTGCACATGGATTCATTGCATTTGCATAGAAGGATATCCCTAATGGAATGAGGAACAACATAAAGGCATTGCATATCACAATCAGATGTCAAAATGTGAGCATGGGCAATGTTCTGATTGATAATGGTTCAGCTTTGAATATCTTACCCCTCAAAATGTTGAAGAGGTTGCCGGTGGATGAGGCCTGCATTCAAACCAATCATCTGATTGTGAAAGCTTTTGATGGTACTAGGAGGAGTGTTATAGGAGAAGTGGAGATAACCATTGAAGTGGGGGGGAGTGCCATTCACCCTAGTGTTTCAAGTACTGGATATACAACATCCATCCTATTCTTGCTTATTGGGAAGGCCATGGATACATCAAGCAGGGGTTGTTCCATCAACCTTACATCAGGTGGTGAAGTTTCTTATTCTTGAGAAGTTTGTGGAAGTCAAAGGGGAAGAGGACTTTGTGGTGGCCAATGCATCAGGATTCTCTTATGTTGAACCACCAGAAGGGTCATATGAATGCTCCTTCAGGGCCTTTGAAGTTGCAGAAACTATTCCGATGAGCATGATGGACTACTCTGTTATGAGCATCAGGTTTATGATGAATGGGGGATTCAAAGAAGGAAAAGGTTTGGGAATGGACTTGCAAGGCATTGCACAGGCTGTTGAAGTACCTGCACATGAGGGCCCCTTTGGTTTGACATTTAAACCAACTGCTAAGGATTGGGCAGAAGCTGAAGAAAGGATGAAACTCAGAAGGTTGGCCAAGATGGGGCATGGAGTGGAAGAGAAGAATATGAGGTTCCCGCCTTTGTATGAGACCTTCAAGTCAGCTGGTTGGGTCAACAATACTGCATCAGAAGGAGAGTCAGGGATTGAGGAAAAGCTGCAGAATCTGGACATCAATGCTGTTACTGATGATACTCTGGAAGAACAAGATTGCCCTTAGATTCGTGAACTAGCCCCAGGAGAAATTTTGAACAACTTGGTTGAATATGAAAGAGCTATCTTCGTTGATGATTCAGAAATGTAATTAATCTTTTATCTTAAGTACTAATACCACCTCAAGAATGTCTATGACAATACCATGTTTAAATTTTCCATACAAAATATCAAACTATTTTATGTTCACTACTTTCTTAAAGTAATGAAATGAAATACACTCCAGAAGTTTTATCCCTATATTTTTCATCTTTATTTTACATCTTCATTATCATTCATTCATTTATTACTAGTTATATATTCTATCCTTGGTATATATATTTTGTTGCTTTATTTCTCAAGCCGACTGACGATGAATGCAAAGACGCTCGAGACGAGCCGGGGTTCGATTTCGAAAAACCGGTATTTGCCAACGAGCCTGACGATGAAGACACTGAGGACCAGGCCTTACCCCCAGACCTTTTGAGACTGGTAGAGCAGGAGGACAAGCAGATATTGCCACATAAGGAACCCACCGAATTGATTAATTTGGTGACAGAAGAAGAACCAAGGGAGGTTAAAATTGGTAGTACTTTGTCAGAAAAAGAAAAACAAGAGCTGATAGATTTGTTGAAGGAGTATGTGGATGTGTTTGCATGGTCGTGCCAAGATATGCCAGGTTTAGATCTAGGAGTTGCGATGCATCGATTGCCCATCAGATCAAAATGTAAGCCGGTCCAACAGAAATTGAGAAGGATGAAGCCAGATATGTTGTTAAAAATCAAAGAAGAAGTTAAAAAGCAGCTTGATGCAGGATTCTTGGAAGAAGCCAAATACCCAGAATGGCAGGCAAATATAGTCCCGGTACCGAAGAAGGATGGAAAAGTAAGGATGTGTGGACTATCGGGATCTGAATCTAGTTAGCCCGAAGGACAATTTTCCTTTGCCTCATATTGATGTTTTAGTAGACAACACCGCCAGATTTTGTTTGTTTTCATTCATGGACGGGTTTTCTGGATACAATCAGATTAAGATGGCGCCAGAGGATAGAGAAAAAACTGCATTTGTCACAGCTTGGGGGGTATTCTGTTACAAAGTTATGTCGTTTGGGCTGAAGAATGCCGGGGCAACGTATCAAAGAGCCATGGTGAACCTTTTCCATGATATGATGCACAGGGAGATTGAAGTATATGTTGATGATATGATTGCTAAAGCTCGGTCGGTGGAAGAGCATTTGTTGAATTTGAGAAAGCTCTTTGAAAGACTTCGAGAGTCCCAGCTTAAACTCAACCCGTTAAAATGTACTTTTGGGGCCACTTCAGGGAAGTTGCTTGGATTCATAGTCAGCGAAAAGGGGATTGAAGTGGATCCAGACAAAGTAAAAGCCATTCAAAATTTGCCCCCGCCAAATAATCAAAAAGAAGTTAGAGGATTTTTGGGTAGGTTGAATTACATTGCTCGCTTCGTTTCCCAGCTGATAGCAAAATGCGATCCAATCTTTAAGTTGCTCAAGAAGAAAAATCCAGGAGAGTGGGACAAGGATTTTCAAGCTGCTTTTAATAAGGTTAAGGAATATCTATCCAACCCACCAAATGAAGGGAGAATGGCAGATGAGGGAGCCAAAATTAGTCAAATACCGAGACCATATGATGGAATTAGTCAAATCCTTTGAGAAGATTACATTTCATCATGTGCCTAGAGAAAATAATCAGTTGGCAGACGCACTCGCAATCCTTGCTTCGATGTTTAAAGTAGGCACTAATACAGAGATCCAGCCGATCCGGATTCAGATGAAAGATTTCCCAGCACATGTGACGAGTGTGGAGGACGAGATAGATGGAAATCCGTGGTATTTTGACATCCTCCAGTACATCAAGTACCAAAGATACCCAGGGCATGCTACAGAAAATGACAAGAGAGTGATTCGGAGAATGGCAATGGGTTATCTCCTGGAAGGTGACACTTTATACAAGAAAAGCCGTGACCAAACGCTGCTTAGATGCGTGGGTTCAGCAGAAACCAAGAGGATTATAGAAGAAGTGCATAGAGGTTCATGTGGGAGTCATGCCAATGGGCACAAGATGGCGAGGCAGATTATGAGAGCGGGTTATTATTGGTTGACATTGGAAACCGATTGTATCAAGTATGTTAGAAAATGCCGAGAGTGTAAAATTTACGCAGATCAAATTAACGTGCCCCCAAACCCATTACATGTAATGTCGGCTCCAATGGCCCATTCTCAATGTGGGGAATAGATGTGATCAGAGT
>AWWV01015429.1:0-36459 GCA_001974805.1 Corchorus capsularis | reverse complement strand
AATATTTTCCCAGAAAGATCACACCAAAATAAGTCTAAAGCTCAAATTTCACAGCTTTCCGAGCTCAAACGAATCCAGAACAAAAATCACAATTTTCTGGTCGAAATTTTTTTTATTTTTTTTCTTATATTTTTCGATATAACTACTAGTTATAAGGGACTCAAATATGAAATTTCAAAGCAAAAAGATGTAAGATTAATCGGCTATGAATTTTCAAAGTTTCTGAATTTTTGGAACTATATGGTGCGATAAGAACAAGATGAAGTTTGATGGATGAAAACTTGATGAATGATGTATAGAAGGATAGTTTTACCGATTGAAGATGACAACCTATGCTCTGATTACCAATTGATACGAATCTAGTTGTATTAGATTCAAATCCACCCTTTGAATATCCACCAAAGTCGACTTGAACTTCTTCAACTCCTAGACTTGTATGTCGATGACCTTCACAAAGGTATCCCTCCTCTTTCGTCGGCCTTAAGCACTCAATTAGACCTGCAATTGAATTCTCAAGATCACAAGATTCACAAACAACTAAGTTATCTCAACCTAATTGCTTGCTAGGACTCTACAAGATGAAGAACCCTAAGTTTGCTCAAACTAGAACAATGAAGCCAAAGAAATCGATATGGGTATAAACCTATCAACTTTATTGATTAACTTGACTTATGTTTACAAGAGGGGGATGGTCCCGTTATATAGTGGTGGGGGACACACCTCTCCCTAATCCTAAAGCCATAAGGGCGGCATAAACATAAAGGAAGGAACAAGGAAATAGCCTACTCCTTGTCCTACTAGAAAAAATAAATAACATTACATAATTAAGAAAGGATTGGACTTAGTCAAACAAGGCCGACCCAATGTCTTCTAGACTAAATAAATAACTAATCTAAGATAGAATAAAGGCCCCAATGGCCGAATTACACAATGCTAAGCCTAATGCTCATCGATGGATAACATGGTACACACCATGGAATCGTTTGGAATATTCCTTGGTGTGTGGTCTTCAAATTGGCTCAATGAGTCTTTAATGGTCTTCAATTCTTCAAGATGAGATCTTATAAAGCCCACTAAAACTTCCTTAAACAATTTAGCCCGAGCCCTTGTTATTGGACCCAACGGTATAGTTAAAGGATCATGTGGCCGGTTGTGGCCGAGCATGGCCGAATCACGTGGCCGGTTGTGGCCGGGCATGTCCATGTTGCGTGGCCGGTGATGGCCGAGCATCTCCAAGTCGCGTGGCCGGTGATGGTCGGGCATCTCCAAGTCGCGTGGCCGGTCACAAGTGCTTCCATCTCCATGCTACTCCAAGCTAGCATCGATGACAACTCCATGATCTTCATTGGCTCCAATGTGTCCTTCTAAGCCATGATAAGCCCTTGGCGCATCAAATCATGTGTGAGTAAATCCTCTTAATCTTTCCAATGTAAGTGATAATTGATCTCTTGACAATTTAATCTATGGGGAGGAACTTGTTGTTGTCGATCTTGGTGTTGTTGATATCGGTTTTCATGGTGATTTTATGCATGATGATTTTGGTTTTGATTGATCTTTATCCTTGCTGTATTTGCTATAGTGAATTCGATTATGATGTTTATTAATTCTTGCCGATTTAGTCATGTAAATCTAGGGTTTTGATGGTTGATTTTGGTTCTTGATAATTTAATTCATGTTTTCATTCAATCTCTATGATTATCTCTTATGTTTTGATTTGTTAGTTAGATGATTTTGACCAGTTGACTAATTATCATGTTAAAACTATTGCTGAAGTAGATTCAATGAAGGCCTAGTAATTGGATCTAATAATTGGTAGCAAGATTAAGTACTTTTAGTGAATGCCTAGTAGCTAAGATATTTAATTGAGATTTGTTTGATCATTATGCTTTGATGAATGCCTAGTAATCATAAGCATATGCTTGGTATATCTATTGATCTTCATGCTTTATCTTTTGCATAGTTTAAGAAGGCCTAGTATTAAAGTAGTAATTGATAAAAGGATTAATTTGGGAAGGCCTAGTACCAATTAATTTATACTCCCTCCCATTCAAAATAAGTGCAACACTAGAAATATTACACAAACCAAGACAATGATTAATTGGTTTTAAATTTAGTAAAAAGTCACTTAAAATGGCATTCTTACCCTTCAAAAAATTTAATAAACAATGAGATAAAATTCTTCTCTCCCTTCCCAACTTCCCAAGATAATTAAAGATTCAACTACCTAACCAACACAAGTAGGGATATATATGGAAACAAATTACAAATTACATTGGTTTTATAAAATGTTGCACTTAATATGAATGGCTGCAAATCTTGAAATGTTGCACTTATTTTGAATGGGAGGGAGTAATTGATATAGTTTAGGGTAAGGTGATTTTTAGTAACCTTATTCTAGCGAAGGACTGAATTGAATTGTTTCTTTTGTTGGAATTCCGATGATCCATGGTTTTATTTGTCAAGAGTGAGATTTAGCTTATATTGGAAGAATCTCTTGTTATTATTTATTTCTTATTTTTAATTGCTTTTAATTTACTTTTCTTTTTCTTAATTGATTTTGATCTGCTTAACCACTACTTTCTTAAGTTTATTTGTGATTTCCTAAGAAGAAAACATAAACAATCTCTCTGTGGGATCGACATGTGCTTGCCCTAGCTACTAGTTAGTTGGAGTTGGTTCAGTATTTATTTTATGACTCGTGGAGATGGTCCATTCCAAGGGTTGAAAAGGATCAACAACAATGCCTACAAGCTAGTGATACGAATCTAGTTGTGTTAGATTCAAATCTACCCTTTGAATAGCCACCAAAGTCGACATGAAACACCAACTCTTCTAGATGAGTAAATCGATGATCTTCACCTAAGCAATTCTCTTCATTCGCCGGCCTTAAGTCTTCAATTAGACCTGCAATTGAACACCTAAGATCACAAGATTCACAGACAATTAAGCCATCACAACCTAATTGTTTGCTAGGACTCTACAAGATTAAAGAACCCTAAGTTTGCTCAAACTAGAAAAATGAAGCTAAGATAATCAAATTGACTGTAAAACCTCAACTTTATTAATCAACTCAACTTCACTTTTACAAGAGATATTGGTGGCCTTATATAGGCACAAGACCAACGCATAATCTACTCTAAAACCCTAATTTTCGTCCAAATATAAAGGCCACACAAAAGAACCTTCTAGAAACTATCCAAAAATACAACCAATAGAAAAATAGCTAAGGATTGGACTTAGTCAAACAAGGCCCAACCCAAATAACATCCAAACTAAAAAATAAGCTAATCTAAGATAGAATTAAGCCCAAACAAAGCAAAGTAAAGCTAATGGGCTCATGCCATGATGTCAATCCGGCCATCTAGAACCAATAGCAAGCAAAGTGATGAACTTGTAATTGATTGGTGTTTTCTTGCTCAAATCATCATCAAAGCTCTTCAATTGAACTTGAATGGTCTTCATATAATCAAGATGAGTTCGAACAAGGCCCTTGAGTAAATTCTTGAATCTCTTAGCTCTTGCTCTTGTCATCGGACCTAATGGCATCTTCAAAGGATCAAATGGCATCTTAATGGCATCTTCTTGGTGAATTGTGATTCCATCCTCTCCTTTAAGCTTGTCCATGCTTCCTTGCGGCCCTTGATCATCCTTTTCATGCTCTCCATGCTTGTCTTCAAGTTCATAATAAGTCCTTGGCGCATCATTCCCTCCATGATATCCCAATTCAAAACCCTAGTTCCTGCAAAAAGTCGATAACACCACAGATTTTTTTTTTAATTTTTTTCAATATTTTTCCCAGAAATATCACAATAAAAGAAGTCTATAGCTCAAATTTCAATGATTTCCGAACTCAAACGAATCCAAAACAAAAATCACAAGTTTTTGGTCGAATTTTTTTTTTTGAATTTTTTTTATATTTTTCGATATAACTACTAGTTATATGGAACTCAAATCTGAAATTTCAAAGCAAACGGAGTTAAGATGAATCTGCTATGATTTTTCAAAGTTCCTAATTTTTTTGATTTTTCAACTAGATGAATAAGATGGATGAAAAACTTGATGAATGATGAATAGAAGGATAGATTTTCTGATTGAAGATTACAACCTATGCTCTGATTACCAATTGATACAAATCTAGTTGTGTTAGATTCAAATCTACCCTTTGAATAGCCACCAAAGTCGACTTGAAACCCCAACTCTTCTAGATGAGTAAATCGATGATCTTCACCTAAGCAAATTCTCTTCGTTCGTCGGCCTTTAAGTCTTCAATTAGACCTGCAATTGAACACCTAAGATCACAAGATTCACAAACAATTAAGCCATCACAACCTAATTGTTTGCTAAGACTCTACAAGATTGAAGAACCCTAAGTTTGCTCAAACTAGAACAATGAAGCTAAGATAATCAATTTGGGTGTAAAACCTCAACTTTATTAGTCAACTGAACTTCACTTTTACTCAACATATTGGTGGCCTTATATAGGCACAAGACCAACGCATAATCTACTCTAAAACCCTAATTTTCGTCCAAATATAAGGGCTACACAAAATAACCTTCTAGGAACTATCCAAAAATACAACCAATAGAAAAATAGATAAGGATTGGACTTAGTCAAACGAGGCCCAAAAAAAATAACATCCAAACTTAAAAATAAGCTAATCTAAGATAGAATTAAGCCCAAACAAAGCAAACTAAAGCTAATGGGCTCATGCCATGATGTAAATCCGGCCATCTAGAATCAATTGCAAGCAAAGTGATGAACTTATAATTGATTGGTGTTTTCTTGCTCAAATCATCATCAAAGCTCTTCAATTGAACTTGAATGGTCTTCATATCATCAAGATGAGTTCGAACAAGGCCCTTGAGTGAATCCTTGAATTTCTTAGCTCTTGCTCTTGTCATCGGACCTAATGGCATCTTCAAAGGATCTAATGGCATCTTCTTGATGAATTGTGATTCCATCCTTTCCTTTAAGCTTGTCCATGCTTCCTTGCAGCGCTTGATCATCCTTTCCATGCTCTCCATGCTTGTCTTCAAGTCCATTATAAGTCCTTGGCGCATCATTCCCTCCATGATAATCCTTGGGCGCATCATTCCCTCCCCCTTGAAGAAGATTTGTCCACAAATCTTGATTGTATTGCACCACATATGGAAAGCTCTCAATGAATTGGTTTTGCACAACATTGGGATGGAGTTCAATCCCTCCACTGAATGTCAATCCACTAGGAATTTTTTCACAAAAGTAAGCTATGGGCTTCTCTCCTTGTATCAAAATAACTCCAATTCCACAGTTAAAAGAGTACTTGTTTGTCTCTCCATCATGTTTCACCTTGTTGTCATATTGCCAAGGCTTCCCATTCGCATACATCCTTCTGTGAAATAAATTCTTCCTTTGAACATCCCCTTTCGCATAGGCACTCAAAGTTCTACTAGCTGCCAAACTAAGTGAAGCTAACTCATCACCATCATCAATTGCAGCCCCATCATCGTCCCTTTCATCATCACCATCCCCATTAGAATCACCCTTTTCTTCACTCAAAAGCTTAATGTGAGTCTTAGATGATGAACTTAAAGAATCCTTAGTTTCAGTTTTAGGACTTACAAACTCCTTCTTCAAACACTCTTTTTCCTTGAATGGAAATCCCTCATCTTGCTTGTAAGGATTTCCCATGAGCTACTAGATGATGTAAAACTCTCCTTGGTCAAATGAATTTCATTAGCCAAAGTATCAAAACTTTTCTCCAATTTGTCCATACTTTCCTTTAGCTTTTGATACAAGGTAGCCAAGTCATTGGCCTGATTTTTTCCATCTTTTCTATCTCCCATTGTACCTACACAAAGAACAAAGATTAATAGCAAAAATTCCTCACAAGTGAGTGTGTGTATACCTTTGTGCTCTCGTGTTTACACTAAATCTATGGATTGGCAGTCCACTAGTCTCTTAATGATCTCACAAGATTATGCCTTTTACTAGCCTCAATAGGCCTAATAAGAGCAACTCGTTAGAGAACTCCTTTCTTCTCGTGACCTACTTGAGGAACAAAAAATTAGTAGCAAAATTTTTGTGAATCAAAGGAAAGTGATTGATCGGTTGTTGAGCGAACCACAAAATAAATCCCCACAAACCTATAACTATTAGCTAGGGCAAGTAGGGGTCGAATCCACAGAGAAGGTAGGAGCAAATCAAAGGCAAATCGTACAAAAGAAAGTCTTACCAAAAGGGGATTTTTAGGGTTTTCAAAATAGGTAAACTAAATTAGAAAATAATTATATGAATCTAAACTAATGACTAAGAAAACAATTTAAGAGAAAAAATTAATTAAAAGCTTACTTCTTCTCCTTTAGGCAATTATTTTGATCAAGTAAATCATGGATCATAGACACAAAGCATAAATTTGACTTAAATTGCAATCAATTAAGAATCATAAATCATCCCAAATCGGTATATAGCCTCAGACGTAGACATCAACTTTCATTGAAACAAAGTAATCCTCTTAATATCTTAAACAACTCCATTTGAATAATTGGTATAGGAACAGATGTAATGCTAATTCCAACATGCTAAGAAGATTAACCCGCATCTCGCTGACAATTAACCTCTAATGTTATGATCTAGGTTTCACCCCTTCCTATAACAAGCATTAGGTTTTATTAATCCACATGCATGATAAATCAATACCAAACTTGCCTACATCAATTTCCATCTCGGCCTAAAGATTTCAACAAGGTTTGATATCCCATTGAACCTAAGACTCCTAGAATTACAATTGTTACTTGGACCAACTTTAGCTTGACTCAAGCTACTTGAATCTAACTATAGAATTCATATTATCAAGACAAGGTGGCCATCCAAATCTATCAAAACATAAACACATAAGATGAAGTACAGAGATAAGAAACATATTCAAACGGAAAAATCAAATTATTAAGAACAAAAGTCTCACCAAAGATTTATTGATCAAAAATACCTAAGGAAAAGAAGTATAAAGGTTTAGCCTCTCATGGATTGGAGTTTCCAATCCATGAGAGATTGAAAACTTAAAAACCCAAGAAGAAAAGTGGAGGAGGCGGCTGCCTCCTCTCCAAACCGCAAAACCAAGAGAGAAAAAGAGATAAGAGTTGTAATGTAAGTTGTTCTAGGTTGGTACTAGGGTTTTAGACTTAAGAGGGTATTTATAGAGGGTGGCTTAGGGTTAATTTAGAGCTAAACAAACCCTAAGGACGTGCTGGGCTGCTCTCCAAGTCTTCAAGCTAATCCAAATAAGATTTTGGGCTCATTTGGATCAATCCCGCAAAACAGGCCCAAGACAGCTTCTGTCCGCTGACTTCAGGGGCATTTTCGTCCATGAAATCGTTCGAACTAGGCTTCGACCAAAACACGAAAGTTGTAGATCTTGGAGTAAGCTTTCCAACGGCTACTCATTTGCCTCAAACGAAGCTCTGGATCAAAAGTTATGGCCAAACTAAAGAAGGCTCGCCAAATCTAGAAACAATTGGAGAAGCATCAAGGTGAAGTGACATGCGATGGCATGCTGGCGCGCGCGCATGGCTGGCCCCGACTCCCCCTGGGTGCCCATGTCAGTGGCTTGTGCGCCTAGGTCATTGGCCTCAGGTCCCATGTCGCCAGTGCCCATGTGTTGGCTGGGTGGCGTGCCCGACTGGCGCTGGGCGCCCATGTCGCAAGCCTAGCACCCCACCTGGTTTGACTCAGGACCCATGTGCTCCAGTGCTTGTCCGCCACTTGACATGTCTTCTTGCCTTGAAACTCAACTTTGCTCCTTTGCTTCAAACTCTTGAAAATCAATCTTATGATCATAAAATTGACTTCTTCAAGCTCTTCAATCACGATCATATGGCTCCATTCTTCATCCAAATTGTCCTTGGAAAATATTTGTGTAAATAATCATCCAAAAAGGCTTCAAAAAGGTACAAAAATGGTGATTTTGCACTTTTCTTCACTTTAGCACCTATAAACACAAATATACCAAATATAAGGCATAATCAAGCATAAAATACCCAAAAAGCATAGGAAAATAACCATAAAAAGATGCATAATTTTGGTCTGATCAGTGATCTAAACCAAAAGCCAAACCACTTATGCAGGCCTTTTATGTAGAATTCCTTCTCCAAATTTGCTGCACAAAACTCAATTTAAACACAAATCAAACAATTCAAGTTGATTAAAAAACCCTAGTTCCACTTGAATCCAATTTTGTACCTTGTCTCCAATAGGGTTTTAACCTGAAATTCTTCAAATTAAATCTCAATTCACAGCAAAAGCAACCCAAGGATCTTAATCAAACAATCAATTAGGGTTAATCGCAACAAATTGAATCAATTGCACAATAGAAAACCCTAATCTCCAAATTCCCAATTCAAAACCCTAGTTCCTGCAAAAAGTCGACAACACCACAGATTTTTTTATATTTTTTTCAATATTTTTCCTAGAAATATTACACTAAAAGAAGTCTATAGCTCAAATTTCAAAGCTTTCCGAGCTCAAACGAATCCAGAACAAAAATCACAAGTTTCTGGTCGAAATTTTTTTTTTTGATTTTTTTGTTATTTTCGATATAACTACTAGTTGTAGGGAACTCAAATCTGAAATTTCAAAGCAAACGGAGTTAAGATGAATCCGCTATTATTTTTCAAAGTTCTTGATTTTTTTGATTTTTCAACTAGATGAATAAGATGATGAAAAACTTGATGAATGATGAATAGAAGGATAGATTTACCGATTGATATGAATCTAGTTGTGTTAGATTCAAATCTACCCTTTGAATAGCCACCAACAATTAAGCCATCACAACCTAATTGTTTTCTAGGACTCTACAATATTGAAGAACCCTTAGATTGTTCAAACTAGAACAATGAAGCTAAGATGATCAATTTGGGTGTAAAACCTCAACTTTATTAGGCAACTTAACTTCACTTTTACTAGAGATATTGGTGGCCTTATATAGGCACAAGACCAACGCATAATCTACTCTAAAACCCTAATTTTCGTCCAAATATAAAGGCTACACAAAAAAACCTTCTAGAAACTATCCAAAAATACAACCAATAGAAAAATAACTAAGGATTGGACTTAGTCAAACAAGGCCCAACCCAAATAACATCCAAACTTAAAAATAAGCTAATCTAAGATAGAATTAATCCCAAACAAAGCAAACTAAAGCTAATGGGCTCATGCCATGATGTCAATCTGGCCATCTAGAATCAATAGCAAGCAAAGTGATGAACTTGTAATTGATTGGTGTTTTCTTGCTCAAATCATCATTAAAGCTCTTCAATTGAACTTGAATGGTCTTCATATCATCAAGATGAGTTCGAACAAGGCCCATGAGTGAATCCTTGAATCTCTTAGCTCTTGTTCTTGTCATGGGACCTAATGGCATCTTCAAAGGATCAAATGGCATCTTGATGGCATCTTCTTGGTGAATTGCGATTTCATCCTCTCCTTTAAGATTGTCCACGCTTCCTTGCACCCATTGATCATCCTTTCCATGCTCTCCATGCTTGTCTTCAAGTCCATAATAAGTCCTTGGCGCATCATCAGCTAGATCTTCCTAGTGAGTATGGTAATGTTAATGCTACCTTTAATGTTGCTGACGTGTCTCTTTTTGATATTGATGCAGATTTGAGGACAAATCTTCTTCAAGTGGGAGGGGATGATGCGCCCAAGGCTTATCATGGACTTGAAGACAAGAATGGAGACCAAGGAAAGGATGTGCATGGGCTACATGGAGGCATGAAGATGCACGGAGACCATGGAGATCAAGATGGACTTGCACCAAAGCTCAAAAAGAAGCCATTTGATCCATTGAGCTTGCCTAATGGTCCGATGACAAAGCAAGAGCTAAGAGGTTCAAGGATTCACTTGTGGGTTTTGTTCGAACTCACCTTGAAGATATGAAGTTCTTTGAAGATCAATTGAAGACATTTGGAGATGATTTGACTAAGGAAAAACCACCCAAAGTCAAGCTCATTACTTTGCTTGAAACTTGAAAATAAGCAAAAAATGCAGAACAACATCAGCCTAGAAGTTGGCCTGTTGAAAAGAGAACAAAAATTGCAGGACAACTTCGGCCCAGAACTTGTTCAACTTCTGGACAAAAGTTGTTGCGGGAAAAAGCCTTATTTTTGAGTTTGTTTTTATTTCTTTTTTATAGTTTGGCTTGGACTAGTATGTTAGCCGCCTATATACCTTTATTTTCTTTATGACTAAACCCTTACCACTATATAATGGTTTGATATCTCTCTTGTAAACCTAAGTTAAGATTATCAATAAATTGAGTGATTATTCACCTTGAGAATTTAGCTTAATTGTTCTAGTTTGAACATACTTAGGATTTCTTCAATCTTGTAGAGTCCTAGCAAACAACTAGGTAGTGATTACTTAGTTGTTTGTGAATCTTGTGATTTTGGGTTGTGAATTGCATGTGTAATTAATCATCTATGGCCGACGAAAGAAAAAGGGAGCTTGATTAGGTTTATTCGATTTCTACAAGTCTAGGAGTTTGGTGATTCAAGTTGATCATTGGCAGCTCTTGATGGTGGATTTGAGCCAATAACAACTAGATTTGTATCATTCTCACATGCTAGCTTGATTATTCTTCTTCAATTATGAACTTTGCCTTCTATGATTGCTTCCTTTGGCTTCAAATGATCCTCCTTGGAAACTTTGGACTCTTCATATGCCTAATGCTTTGTGGCATTCTTCTACATTAGCGTCACTAATGAAGCTTTCTTTGTAAGAGTCTACAATGCTCAACCTTTCTACTGTTAAAAACTTCGCTGCACACTAAGTAGATATATTAGCTAAAATACTAGGTTTTGTTTTGTTATCATTGATCGTGTCGTCTATGACCAAAAAAATAATTATCCCAATAATTACTAACTAAACTAGCTAGGGCAAGTAAGGGTCGAACCCACAGAGAGATCGGCTCTTCCTTTTCTCAAACAAAACAAATTAATAAAGAGAATTTAAAGAAGAATTAAAATTAAATCTAACTAAAAGTAAATTAACTAAGAAAGCAATCAAGAAAATTAAAGAAAACAATTAATCAAAGGCAGTGAATATTATAAGAAAATCAATTAAATAGAAACCTCCAACATAGAATTAATATCCCTCTTGACTACAATAACATGGATCATCGATATCTAAAGATTATGAGAACCTTGATAGCCTGTCGGACTTAACCTAAATTACCTTAATTAGATTAGATTACCGATTAAAGTCAATCTATCCCTTTTACTCTTTCAGCAATCAATTACTTTCTTAGGGCTTAGAGATCACTTAGGAATAAAGCATGAAGAACAAGTAATTTAATAACAAGTACAATGAGAAATTTCTCACCCATTGATTCTTTTCTCTCTTGGACGGAGGATTAATTCACATCCAATTGCTACATAAAATTAAGCTGGAGTGATTAATTCACAACTTAATTTAGCCAATGCTAACTCAATCTATCATGAAAGTGTCGACCCAGTCAATCAAAACAAGCAACATAGAATTCATACAGAGATCCAAGAAATACTCAAATAAATTCTCTTATAAAAGCACAAAATCTCACCATAGAATTAGTCAAGAGATCAATTAAATTCTACATTGGAGAAAAGAAAAGGATTACTCACTCATAAATTGAATGAGCATCCACAAATAAGAAGAAAAGAACTTATCTATGGATGAGGAAGAGAAAGGGGCGGCGGCTCCTAGGGTTTTTCTCCTCCAAATCTTCAACTAAACAATATATCTTATGAAAATAAAAATTACATACAAAATCTAGACCTAAGGTGGCTATTTATAAAGGAGGAACATAGATAGGGCGGTTTACAGCTGACATAGACTCCAAGTTGGATTAGATGTCATCCTAGAGTAGAATCCAAGTTAGAATGGGATTCTGGAATTTTCTGGATTTCTGCAGAAACTTCACTGGCAGATTCGGGCTTGAAAACAGCAGAATTGGGCTTCTGACTTCAAAGGAAAGTTGTAGAGCTCGGAGTTAGCTTTCGAACGGCTATTCATGGGTTTAAAACGGACATCTGAGCAGAAAGTTATGGCCTTTCTACTGAGACTGCGCTAAAACCGGGCTTATATCACAAATCTGCGGGATTATTGCGGGATTTGGATATTCTTTTGGATATTAAGCCTACAAATTGAGATTTTAACTCCAATTATAGGTTTATATGGGCTGAGTATATTCCCATATAAATAATCCAAAAATCCTTAGCTTCAGGGTTTGTTCTGGGCTTGGCTTCAATCCTTTGCAATTTGAGCTCCAATCTACAATTTTTGCTCCTTGAAATAATTCTTCAATGATCTTCAAATCTTCAAATTATCTTCAAGAAATCCTCAAACACGAACTTTGCATCTCCAAATCTATACTCAAAATTACTTTGCTAATATTTGTGTAAAAATTAATCAAAACAGCTCCAAAAGTAGTGAAAATAAGCAAATTCTCAATTTCACATCTTATAAAGACTAAAAACACAAATACTTAGAATATAAGGTAAAAATGCATATAAAAGTGGTAAAAAGTATAGAAAAATAGCCATAAAAATATGCATAATTTGAGCTCGATCAATCATCAAAAACAATAGGGTTCAACAATCTCCCCCTTTTGATGATGACAAAACTAGCCCTGAATTGAGATATAAGCTACTTTAACATAGGGAGGAAATAAGATAACAAAGTAAAACTCCCCCAAAGTTCATGCCATCTACTTTTAGAATAATCAGAGTAATATACCAAGTCCATATCAGAGCATTATAAGTCAAATCCAGAATAAAGTTGGTGAACACTAAAGACATAAGTAAGATAAGAACTAGAAATTTCCAGAAAATCCCATTAGTGTCATTAATACATATATACAGTTAAGTTCAGCCAAATAAAGAGGGGTTCTCAAAGGATATACCATTGAAGTCTTTAAACTCCCCCTGAGTTAGTCAATTAATCTTTCCCATCGACCCCATCCAAGCATGACAAAGTATCCTTCAAGCATGCTAGTTTTTTTTTTCTTTATGCTGAACATACTTAGATAAAAGCATTAAATTCCATAGCATATATATCACATATACTAACAGATATTCAATAAACTCAATTCTCAATTCTTCTCACCTTTTTTGTCATAAGCAAAAAAAGATTCTAAGTTCCTGCAAGAAATTATCAGAAAAGAAATCTAGAAATATATACACAATAAAGATAAATCATAAAGCATCGAATAGATAAAAGACATTAACATGCCTCAAAGCAAGTATCCTGAATATTCAAGGCACTCAACAGGTGCCAAAATACAAACCAAACTTAAAATAAAAACTGATCTAAAAATGCATATGAAATGCATGAGATGTTCAAAATGAATAAAAAAATGATAGATGCAACTAATGCACTCTAATCCTCAGTTCCTTCAACTTATTCCTCAGAGCTGCTTGAGGGAATGATAGCTTCGGGAGTAGACTTTTGCTGTGATGACTCTGATCTTGATCTACTTCCAGAGGGACTAGGAGTGGCTGCAACTACCTTAGCTTCCTTGACTACTCTGGATCTAGTCACTCTACTAGTTCCAGTTCCAACAACCTTAGTAGCAGTTATTGCTTTCTTCTTAACACCTCCTTTGCGAGTTCCCTTCTTAGGAGTAACTGGAACTAGGAACTAGCTATGGTGAATGATAGCTTCCTTCTTTTTCTCTGTAGCTTCCTCAGTTTCAATAGTGTCACTAACTTCTTTGGCTTTCTTCTGTTGCTCACTCTTTTTCTTCTGCTGCTTGGCCTCTTTCAGAGCTTCCTCTGCCTTCTTTATTAGCTCTAGATCTTCTATCAGTGTGAACCCATGAGTTTTCATTTGAGCATCCCATTTCTCTTTAGAGTTCTTACCCATCTTTCTCAAATCTTCATCCATCTTCTTCCAGGCATCCATCTTTTCTGTTAGGCCAGTGGATTCTTGAATTCTTCTATTCAAATAAGCCTTTGCTAGTGAATCATAGAATTCTTCTAACTTTTCATGATTGGACATTATCAGGTTCATATCATTTATAAACTTCACACATAGCACCTCAGCGTTTCCAACCAGAGTCCCCATCAATCCATTCAGCTTTCCAATCTCCTGTGTCAATCTTGTAATGTCAGCTTTCATTGCTTCTGCTAGGCCATTCATCTTATTCATAACAACATCTTCACCTTTCTTCACTTCAGTTGAAACATTCTAGGCAATAGTCTCCATCATATGTTGTTCCTTGATAGTGTTCTTAATAAACACTACCTTCAACTAAGTCTTTCTCATAAGGCTTGAAGTCATTAGTACTAAGACTCTTTTTCACATAGCCTGTAATGATGTGGCCAAATCCACAAATCATCATCTTCCTCTTATTGGCCATCTCCTTCATGCCTTTAATAAGAATTCCTAATAAATTCACTCTTTCACAGTTGTAAATCTTCCACAATCCAGCACTGCTTTTATTGTATCGAATGGTGCATCCTATAAACTGATGACTCATTTTGACATAGTTGTTTCAAATAAATCTTGTCCCTTAGTTTTCGGGCAAATCTTCATCATTCCCAGAAATTTGCCTCCAAGCGGCATTCTTGTCAAAATCCTCATCAAAGTCTTCTTCTCCTTTATAGTCTATTGATCAGACCAAAATTATGCATCTTTTTATGGTCAATTTCCTATGCTTTTTGGGTATTTTATGCTTGATTATGCCTTATATTTGGTATATTTGTGTTTAAAGGTGCTAAAGTGAAGAAAAGTGCAAAATCACCAATTTTGTACCTTTTTGGAGCCTTTTTGGATGATTATTTACAGAAATATTTTCCAAGGACAATTTGGATGAAGAATGGACCTAATATGATCGTGATTGAAGAGCTTGAAGAGTCAATTTTATCATCATAAATTTATTTTCAAGAGTTTGAAGCAAAGGAGCAAAGTTGAATTTCAAAGCAAGAAGACATGTCAAGTGGGGTTGGAGCACTGGAGCACATGGAGCGTGAGGCAAACCAGGTGGGGCGCCAAGCTTGCCGCATGCGCGCCCAGCGCCAGTCGGGCATGCCACCCAGCCACACATGGGCACTGTCAGAATTAAGCATGAGTTGGCATGATAGATTCTAGTAACATTTGATTAGATGCTTCATTCATTTTATTTTAATGCCTTTAATATGTACATACATACATGCATACTCATACATGAAAATGTGTTGGATTTTTGCCCTCTGACCTGCCTTTTCAATTTCCCGCTTTCCGTACTTGACGCGTTCTTTTCGTGTCAGTACACCTTTTTGAATTTCAAAATCTGTTTATCCTTATTGGGTAAAGTCACTTCGAAATCCAAAAAGATTCACTTACTCCTTCCTCTTCCCGAAAAAGTCTCTTTTTCTGAAAATTCTTCTTGTATTTAAACTCTCCTCTTCTGTTTCATTTTGAAACCATAATCTGTTTTTATCTCTCCTCTCTCAACCTCTATAAATCTCTTTTCTCTCATACTCTCATACACCCTGAATTTCTATCTTTTACTCATCTGTTGAGAAAAATGACAAAAGGAGTTAGCTCCAAAGTAAAGAAAAAGCTCTCTGAACTTGATGTCATTGATGAAGAAGAAGAAGAAATTGCAGTTCCGGCGAAGCAAGCAAGAAACAATTCTGACAAGAAGGGAAGTTTTGACAGAGCCAGATTGGTGTTTCCAAAGCTTCCTAAAGCCGGCAAAGTTGCAGATCGGTTTAAAACTGTGGCATTGCGCAAAAGGTATGATGAGATTACTGAATTTCAAATTATGGCTGCAAAGATGATAGATTGGGACACTTTTTTAGGTGATGATATGTATGGAGGGATTTATGATAATTTTAAAAGGATGAATATGCCGGGTATTGCTAATTATGAATTCACAAAGTTTAGTTCTTCCTTAGTCAAGGAATTCTTTGTTGGTGTTGTAAAGTCTGCTGCTGTGATTGAGTCTAATGATGCTAGGGCTCTGTTTCTTTATAAGAATCTGCTAGTCTATGTTAATGGCAATGAAATAGTCATTACCCCTAAATCCCTGGGAAAGCATTTGGGGATAGATGATCGGTCGTTGAACAAATCACAAGATAAATCCCCACAAACCAACAACAAATAGCTAGGGCAAGTAGGGGTCGAATCCACAGGGAAGGTATGATCGAATCAAAGATAAATCTTACAAAAGAAAACCTCACCAAAAAGGAAATTTTTTATGAATTTTTGAATTATCTAACTAGAAAACAATTTAAATGAATCTAAATTAAATAACTAGAAAATAATTAAAGAGAAAATCAAGGGATAAAAGCATACTTCTTCTCCTTTAGGTAAGTAATTTGATCAATTGAATCATGGATCATAGACACTAAACATTAATTTGACTTAAATTGCAATCAGTTAAGAATCATAAATCATCCCAAATCGATATATAGCCTAAGACGTAGACATCAATTTTCATTGGAACAAAGTAATCCTCTTAATATCTTAAACAACTCCATTTGAATAATTGGTTTAGGAATCAGACGTGATGCTCATTCCAACATGCTAAACAGATTAACTTGTTACTAACGAAATTAACCTCTTATGTTATGATCCAAGTAACACCCCTTCCTATAACAAGCATTAGGTTTTATTATTCCACATGCATGATAAATCAATACCAAACTTGCCTACGTCAATTTCCATCTCGGCCTAAAGCTTTCAACAAGGTTTGATATCCCATTGAACCTAGGACTCATAGAATTACAATTGTTACTTGGACCAACTTTAGCTTGACTCAAGCTACTTGAACCTAACTATAGCATTCATAAATCTCAAGATATGTTGCGCACCAAATCAATCAAAATATGAACACATAAGACTAAGCATAGAGATAAGAAACATATTCAAACGGAAAAATCAAACTATTAAGAACAAAAGTCTCACCAAAGATTCATTGATCAAAAACACCTAAGGAAAAGAAGTATTAAATTAGCCACTTACAATGGTTGAGGCAGGCGGCAGCCTCGTCCTCTCCTTATCGACGCAAAGGCTAAGAATTAGGGCGATCTAAGGGGTTGTTGCCCAAAGTTGGCTAGGGTTTTAGACTTAAGAGGGTATTTATAGAGGATGGCTTAGGGTTAATTTAGAGCTAAACAAACCCTAAGGACGTGCTGGGCTTAAATCCAAGTCTTCAAGCTAATCGAAATACGAGTTTGGGCTCAAATTGGTCAATCCCGCAAGAAAGGCCCAGGACAGTTTCTGACAGCTGACTTCCGGGGCATTTTCGTCCACGAAAACGGCAAAACTGGGCTTCGATCAAAACATAAAAGTTGTAGGTCTTGGAGTTAGCTTTCCAACGGCTACTCATTTGCCTCATTTGGAGGTCTGGATCAAAAGTTATGGCCAAAATACAGAAGGGTCACCAAATCTGGAAACAATTGGAGAAGCTTCAAGGAGAAGTGACGCATCATGGCTGTCTGGTGCGCGCGCATGGCTGGCCCCGACTCCCCCTGGGCGCCCATGTCAATGGCTTATGCGGTCAGGGCGTTGGTCTCAGGCCCCAGGTCGACAGTGCCCATGTGTCGCTGGGTGGCATGCCCGCCTGGCGTTGGGCGCCCATGCAGCAAGCTTGCGCCCCACCTGGTTTACCTCGCGCTCCATGTGCTCCAGTGCTCCAACGCCACTTGACATGTCTTCTTGCTTTGAAATTCAACTTTGCTCCTTTGCTTCAAACTCTTGAAAATCAATCTTATGACGATAAAATTGACTCTTCAAGCTCTTCAATCACAATCATATTGGTTCCATTCTTCATCCAAATTGTCCTTGGAAAATATTTGTGTAAATAATCATCCAAAAAGGCTCCAAAAAGGTATAAAATTGGTGATTTTGCACTTTTCTTCACTTTAGCACCTATAAACACAAATATACCAAATATAAGGCATAATCAAGTATAAATACCCAAAAAGCATAGGAAAATGACCATAAAAAGATGCATAATTTTGGTCTGATCATATTTCCCCCACACTTAAGTTTTGCTAGTCCCTAGCAAAATAAGGTTAATCCTAAGTAAACAAAAAATGTTAGTCCTAAACTAAACAACATATTGATTCCACTTTCGTAGGTGTACGGCGGCACTTAACTCGTGACGCAAGCCTTTAAACCTTTATACGTCTATAAAGGAGGAGTTCTAGTCTCCTGAGGGTTTAGTTAACTAGAACGATACCCACAAACATTATGTAAACATTAACTAGAGACATCAAACTTTAGAAAACAAAGTACTTCTAAGAAATTAAGAATTTAATCTACATTTTCTAGTCAAATGCAATACAAGTTAGTAAGAATACAAAGACCATAAGGTTCAAATTAGCTATGCACAAAATCAGTCCAATCAATAATGCAATTTCTAAGATCAACATACCTTGGATGAATTGGACAAGGAAAACTTACCATAAGCTTGCATTTACATCTATTTCCAAAGAGAAAGTAATATCATGGATGTTAATCAAAAATTAAGATGGGTTTAAAAGAAATAGCTTAATTTTAAAAGTAAGGTTATAACCTTAGAAATGTTCATGATTTGGGGCTACTAGTTCCCTTTATTTTGAGGTTACTAACACTCATTTTTTCAAGAGGGACAATATTTTCGCATTTCATGCCTCTTATCCTATTTCCAAGGGTTACTAACTCCTTTTGTTAAAGAAAAGAGTGACAACAATGGATTTTTTTTTTAACAGAAATACCTCTTCTCCTCTTTCATGAAAGCACTTCTTTAAAATATTTAAGCTACCCTTCATACCCCCACACTTAGTCGTTGACATATCCATGACATACTTCTATGAATGTACACAAGATTCAACACAAGTTCTAGAAGTAATACACTTGTCAAAACATTTTTGGGTATGAAAGACCTTATTAATTACACTTCTTAATCAAAAAATGAAGTTATACATAAGA
Organism: Corchorus capsularis; assembly: GCA_001974805.1. Taxonomy (NCBI): domain Eukaryota; kingdom Viridiplantae; phylum Streptophyta; class Magnoliopsida; order Malvales; family Malvaceae; genus Corchorus; species Corchorus capsularis. Next base: position 17,540 of record AWWV01015429.1, on the reverse strand, counting down.
AAATTTGAAAAATATTTTCAATGTATCCAAACCAAGTTAATATTACAAAAGACTATACTCATGGAAATTAAATCAAAACTTAATAGAATTAAAAAACAACTTTTTTTTATTTCTTCAAAAATTTTGGAAAATTTGTCTCTAATCAATAAGATAGAAAAAGAAAAATAGGATCTTGAAAATAGATTGATTCCTCCCCCACACTTATAAGACACATTGTCCTCAATGTGTGTTGTGCTAGTAAGTTGACAAAAAATTCAATGACTTCTTTTTTGAAATTTTTTTGGAAAAGTAAGTGCAAAATGACAATTTGACTTGTAAGGAAGACCCATAATTCAAGACAAATCAAATAATCATTCACTAGCAATCCAATCACAATAAGTGGGGTAATCCAATTAATTGAACACATGCAAGAATTAATTCACCAAGAAAGTCGAATTTCAATCTAAGCAAAATAATCAAACATAGTATCAACCATAGCATCCAAACACATAAGTCTTACATAAGATCCAAATAGAACAAATACAAATACAAAGACAAATGCATGCAATGTCATGATAAAAATGCAAAACATAAAAGAGTTCATAACATATGACATCCTAAGGATAAGAATCAATGGCTCTCCTTGGCCTCATTTGGCCTATGGAATCTCGTATGGTGTCCTCCATTCGCTCCATGTAAGCTCTCATTTCACTCCTATGTTGCCTCATCTCTCGAACCATGAGTTGTTGAAATTCTCTCATAGGAAGCTCTTGGAAATTTTCTTCATCAACTTCCAAGGATGGTTGTCTTGTCCCTTGTGATTGTTCAAGTCCTTATGCATAAGTCCTTCTTTCCACATTGTACCAATGTACCTCATTGGCAATAACTCTCCTCCTTAATCCCAAATGACTTAAACAATTCACATCAATGACATTGTCTTCATTGTTGAAGCAATACTCACCATCGACTTCAACTTCTTCATTGACCAAAATCTTGCTAATCAACAATGGGAAAACAAATGCCTTATCTTCATGTGAAGAATGAACAATTTCCCACATCCTTGAGAGTAACAACCTAGCCATTGGTATTCCATTACAATGACCTAGTCCATGGCAAAGCTTGTCTACCACATAGAAGTCTTCAATGCGAAGCTTATGCTTGTTACTACTCCTAGGAATGACATTATGATGCAATAAGTAACACACAAGTCTATCCCTTGGTTCCATATACTTGAGTCTTACCTCTCTATTCCCTTGGCTATCCATACCAAGAGGAATGTCAAACCTCCTTAAAGCACCATCCCTTTTCCATGTGCTCTCGGTGGCGGTCCTTTGCTCTCCATTAACATAAGTAAAATAGAACATACTACCCTCATTGTTCAAATCAAGCAAACGGCACAAGTATTCCTCATCAACTACAATGTACCTACCTTTGACCATTGTGTTGATAGTAGTATCCATCTACTTGAAGAAGTGATCCCCAACCTCTATTGACAAACAATGGGCTAACTCCAAGTTCTTGATCAATGTTGGTTGGAAGCACTTTTTCTATAATGAAAGAGTTGTGATACCTTGCTCCATACCACTCTTGACACTTATTATCAACAAATATGGGTGGCGGCACACTAAGGAAAGGTTGTATGGTGGTCTCCTCCTCAATTGGTGTGGCTTGGGATGTTGATGCTCTTGCTCTCACTCTTCTTGACATTTTGTCGAACATTTGGTGGGCACTAGGTTACCTTGTAGGGTTTCTTGAAAAATCTTTCTTTAAGATCCAATGTAGCACTTCCCAATGCTCCAATCAACTTCCAAATTATCTCTTATCTCCTTTCTAATCACTCCAAACAAGAATCCAAAGAAAACAACCACTTTCCCAAAACTTGAAAATTTGAAAAATTGATGGATTTGATGGAAAAAGTGTTGGATAATCTAATGGTTAAGTGTTTGAGGTGATAAAAAGATGAAAGAAATGATTTGTAAGTGATGAAGTAGTGAAATTTGAAAATTAAAGTGAGTGAATATGTGAATGTAGGCAAGAGAAAGGAAAATTGAGTGGGTTTGGATGAAGGTGGGTGTTGAAGGGTTTGAAGTGGGTGTTGGGTGGTATTTATAGTGTTGGAGGTGGGTGATGGGTTGTAAGTGTTGGAGGGCTCGGCATGAGTATGGGTGCGTGGCGCTGTCCGCGCACAGCCCGCAACACCTAGGTGCCCAAGCCATCTGGCTGGGTGCTCAGACAAAGCGCCTGGGCGCCCGGCCAGCACTGGCCTTAGCGACTGGGCTCTAGGGCTGTCCAGCTGGGTGCCTAGACTTGCGGCATGGGGCCCCAGCTGGGATCGAGCTTGACTCCTCATTTTTGCTTCTAATTGCAATTTTTGCTACCAATTTCAATTCCAACTTCAACTCAATTACCATCCAAAAATCTTACCATATTCCAAATTTCTTCAACCCAAAAACACTTGATTTTCACCAAAAATTCCACTTGATGACCATCAAAGGATTGACCTTATGTTCTTATCACTTAAGAGTCTATATGTATGAGATGCATGAGACAATTGTATAATGATAATATGCATGGAAAAACATTCAATCCAAGAAAATTAATTGATATGCATCAATCAATCAATCAAACATAGGAAATTAAATGAGATTGAAGTTCAAGAAAGCTTCTCTATTTTTGCAAAGTGTAAGCTCCAATTGCTCTTCATGTGTGCTTCCTTTCCTTGTCTCCATTGCTTGATTGATTCCCTTGAATTGAAAATGCAAAATGACCTATAACTAAGAAAAAAGAAAATTCAAAGAAAAGGATAGATGATAGTGTATTGGGTTGCCTCCCAATTAGCGCCTTCATTTATTGTCTTTGGCTAGACATCCTCGTGGACTATTCTCCATTGGTGAAGGAACGTTGAGTGTGCTCCTTCAAAAGTTCCACGGTGATGTTGAGAGTGTCACTCATGGCTTTGAAAAGTTCCATTATAGCTCCATCAATTTTGAATAACTTCTCTCGAGCTTCCTTCAATTCCTTGTTGATATCTTCACGCGTGTTGTTGGAAATTTTGCCTCTTTCTCCAAGCTTCTCTTTGTTCTTCTTCTTGATCCAACTTGGAGGTGCAATTGCTTGAGTCAAGGCTTCCAATGCTTCATATGCGTCCTTCACAGTACGATCACACAAGGGTATGTTGTTGATGCTATCCACAAGAAGTTGATCATCAACTTCTAATCCTTGATAGAAGCACTTGATCAAAACTTGTTGTGAAATGCCATGTTGAGGGCAATCGGCACAAAGTTTCTTGAATCTCACCCAAGCTAGGTGGAAATTCTCATCCTTGCGTTGTCGAAAGCTTGTAATCCTTTGCCTCCCCTTTGAAAGTTGCTCATTTGTCATGGTTGAAGATATTGTACCTAACTCTTTCTTTACCCACTTTTCCACTACACAAACAAAATCATTAGTTTTCAAAGATAAATTTGATGAAAGTTTGGGATGAATTACATCACCATCAAACTCCATCGTCAATGAGCCATCAAAAACATCGATTTTGGTGTCAGAAGTCCTTAGGAACGGCCTTCCTAATAAAAGAGGGCATTGATCCTTTGTAATTTCTCCTTCCATTTCCATAACAAAAATATCAATATGAAAAATTAAATGTTACACTTTAATCAAAATATTCTCTAGCACACCCTTGGGATGTACCAAAGATCCATCAGCCAATTGAAGAACAACATCAGTGTGTCTTAAAGGACCAATTTTTAAAGTTTGATAGAAAGAATAAGGCATGACACTTAAAGATGCTCCTAAGTCAAACTTTATAAGGGCTCTTTTATCTTTTGTAAACATAAGTCAAGTTAATCAATAAAGTTGAGAGGTTTATACCCATATCGATTTCTTTGGCTTCATTGTTCTAGTTTGAGCAAACTTAGGGTTCTTCATCTTGTAGAGTCCTAGCAAGCAATTAGGTTGAGATAACTTAGTTGTTTGTGAATCTTGTGATCTTGAGAATTCAATTGCAAGTCTAATTGAGTGCTTAAGGCAGACGAAAGAGGAGGAATAGCTTTGTGAAGATCATCGACATACAAGTCTAGGAGTTGAAGAAGTTCAAGTCTACTTTGGTGGATATCCAAAGGGTGGATTTGAATCTAATACAACTAGATTCGTATCAATTGGTAATCAGAGCATAGGTCGTCATCTTCAATCGGTAAATCTATCCTTCTATACATCATTCATCAAGCTTTTATCCATCAAACTTCATCTTGTTCTTATCGCACCATATAGTTCTAAAAATTCAGAAACTTTGAAAATTCATAGCTGATTCATCTTACATCTTTTTGCTTTGAAATTTCAAATTTGAGTTCCTTATAACTAGTAGTTATATCGAAAAATATAAAAAAATTAAAAAAAATTTCGACCAGAAACTTGTGATTTTTGTTCTGGATTCGTTTGAGCTCGAAAAGCTGTGAAATTTGAGCTATAGACTTATTTTGGTATGATCTTTCTGGGAAAAATATTGAAAAAAATCAAAAAAATCTGTGCTGTTATCAATTTTTTCCAGGAACTAGGGTTCTTAGTTTGTGAAATTTGGGGATTAGGGTTTTCTTGTGCAATTGATCTACTTAGTTGCAATTAACTCTAATTGATTGTGTAATTGAGATCATTGGGTTGCTTTTGCTGTTAATTGTGATTTGATTTGAAGAATTTCAGGTTACAAACCCTATTGGATTCAAGTGGTACAAAATAGGAGACAAGTGGTACTAGGGTTTATGCTAATCTATTGATATTGTGATTGTGCTTGAAATTGAGTTTTTGTGCAGCAACTTTGGAGAAGAATTTCGACAGAAGGAGCCTGCAATAAGTGGTTTGGTTTGGTTTAAGATCACTTTTCTTTTGATTCACAAATAACTTTGCTACTAATTGTTTGTTCCTCAAGTAGGTCACGAGAAGAAAGGAGTGCTCTAGGAGTTGCTCTTATTAGGCCTATTGAAGCTAGTAAAAGGCAAATCTTGTGAGATCATTAAGAGAGTAGTGGACCGCCAATCCATAGTACTTGAGTACAAACACGAGAGCACAAGTCAAAGGTATAAGCACACACACACTTGTGAGGATTTTTTCCACTAATCTTTGTTTTTTTGTAGGTATTATGGAAGGAGAACAAGAGCAACCAAACGTGGCTGCTATGTTGCAAGCTCTAATGCAACGTTTGGATACTATGGATACTAAATTCAATGCCTTGGCCGATGATGTCCAACAAGTAAAGGATGGCCAAAATCAACAAGCTCAACAACCTCAACAAAGAGCTAACGCTGCACGCAACAATGAAGAGGTTCATCCTCCACCACCGAGGCAAATTGCTAGAATCGATCCCATGGAGAGACTAAGGCAACAAGAACTTGGTGGGCAAGCTCACAATGAAAACATTCGGCCTAGGAGAGGAATTGAAAGAGAGGAGCCTAAAGACAACATCAAAAACAAAATCGCTAAATTCAATGGGAGAGGGTCTCCATCCGATTACTTGGAGTGGGAATCCAAATTGGATATGTATTTTGATTACTATCCTCATGCCGAACCAAAGAAGGTACAAATTGCTACTCTTGAATTCACGGAGAATGCTTTAAATGGTGGAATCAATTGGTGCAAACAAGAAGAAGAAACTTGGAAAGGCCGATCAATACTTGGTTAGGTCTAAAGAGTTATATGAGGAAGAGCTTTGTTCCAAGCTTTTACACTAATGGTCTCTACCAAGAGTTGCAATCCTTGAGGCAAGGAACTAGGAGTGTTGATGAATACTACTCCGAGATGATGTTGTTGATGTCAAGAGCCGAGATTGATGAAGCTCCACAAGCTACTATAGCTAGATTCATGGCGGGATTGAATAGAGAAATTCATGATATTGTGGAGATGCAACAACAGTATGAGGTTGAGGAATTGCTTCAACATGCTTTGAAGGCCGAAAGCCAAGTAAAGAGGAATAAGAAGAGCTTTACATCATCATCATCAAGCTCATGGAAAACTCCAATCAAGAAGGATGATAAGTCGACTAAAGAGAAGGAGTTAGCGCAAAAGGGTACTACCCCTAAAACCGATTCTAAATCTTCATCGGGTTCATCTTCAAAGAATCATGTCAAGTGTTTCAAGTGTCAAGGCTTTGGACACTATGCTAAAGATTGTGAAAACAAGAAAGTGTTGTTCGTGAATGACCAAGGGGAAATCGAAAGTGAAGATGAAGAGATTACTCTAGGATCTAGTGGTGATGGAGATGATGAAGGAGATGCGCATGAAGATAGTTATGATGGTGTCGGGTTTGTACTTAAGAGTTTGGTTGCTAGGAGAACTTTGAGTGCTTATGTGAAAAACGATGTGAACAATCAAAGGGAGAACTTGTTTCATACTTGGATGTATGCGAATGGGAAGCCTAGTAGTGTGATTATTGATAGTGGGAGTTGTACAAACATAGCAAGTATCTATTTGGTGAAGGAGATGAAATTACCCACAACACAACACCCTAAACCCTATAGCTTAGGTTGGATCAACGATAAGGAGGAAATTAGGGTGAACAAACAAGTTTTAGTTTCTCTTTGTTTGGGCAGGTACAAAGGAGATGTATTGTGCGATATCTTACCATGCAAGCATGCCATGTACTACTTGGGCGACCATGGCAATATTACAACAAAGTTCAACATGATGGTGAGACGAACCAATATACTCTCATGTGTGGCAAGAAGCCCTTTACTTTTATTCCATTATCACCTCAAGAAGCTTTAAAAGATCAATTAAAATTGAAAGAGGAATTTACTAAGATGGAATCCGATTATAGGGCTAGAGAAAAGAATAAACATGCTAAGTTAGATGTGAATTGCGATTTAGTTGAAAAGCATGCTAGTTCTAAGAAAATTGTTAAGGAGTGTATGTTAGCCACTAAGAGTGAGATTAAAGAAGCTTTGAATGAAAATTCTGTTTTGATCTTACTTTTGCTTAAATATACACTTGTGAGCACTAACCACTTGGAAAGCGAGCTTCCAAGCAACATTGTTTCTCTTTTGAGTGATTATGTAGATGTGTTTCTTGAGGAGATTCCTAATGGTTTACCACCAATTAGGGGGATTGAAAATCAAATTGACTTCATCCTTGGGGCGCAAATTCCAAATAAGCCAGCTTATAGGACAAATCCTGAAGAAACAAAGGAATAGGAGAAACAAGTTGGTGAGCTACTTCAAAAGGGTTTTGTGCGTGAAAGCCTTTCTCCATGTGCCGTTCCTGTGTTGCTTGTTCCTAAGAAATATGGGACTTGGAGAATGTGTGTTGATTGTAGAGCAATAAACAACATAACGGTAAAATATCGACACCCTATTCCTAGATTAGATGATATGCTAGATGAATTGCATGGTGCTTGCTTATTTTCTAAAATTGATCTTAAGAGTGGCTATCATCAAATTCGCATGAAAGAGGGTGATGAATGGAAAACTGCCTTTAAAACTAAATTAGGGTTGTATGATTGTTAGTTATGCCTTTTGGATTGACTAATGCACCTAGTACATTCATCCGATTAATGAATCATGTTTTAAGAGCTTTTATTGGCAAGTTTGTTGTTGTTTATTTTGTTGATATACTTGTGTATAGCCGAAACCTAAATGAGCATGTTAGGCATCTAAGATGTGTGTTAGATGTACTTAGGGTTGAGAAATTATATGCTAACCTTAAGAAGTGCACCTTTTGCACAAACAAGCTTGTTTTTCTTGGTTTTGTGGTTTCATCGCAAGGTATAGAGGTTGATGAGGAAAAGATCAAGGCAATCAAAGAATGGCCAACACCCACCAACGTTGGACAAGTGAGATCTTTTCATGGACTAGCCGGATTCTATAGGATGTTTGTTAAGGACTTTAGCACCTTAGCCGCCCCTATTACAAGTGTTATGAAGAAGAATGCACCCTTCAAGTGGGGAGATGAACAACAAGAAGCATTTGAGACGTTGAAGGAAAAACTAACTAATGCTCATTTGCTTGTTTTACCAAACTTTAACAATACTTTTGAGATTGAATGTGATGCATCAGGGGTTGGAATTGGAGCTGTTTTAATGCAAAGTGGGAAGCCCGTCGCATACTTTAGTGAGAAATTGAATTGGGCTGCATTGAACTATCCAACCTATGACAAAGAGTTGTATGCTCTTGTGAGGGCGTTGCAAACTTGGCAACACTACCTTTGGCGTAAGGAATTTGTGATTCATACGGATCATGAGAGCTTAAAGTATTTAAGAGGCCAACAAAAGTTGAACAAAAGACATGCTAAGTGGAGCGAATTCATAGAGTCTTTTCCTTATGCTGTGCGATACAAACAAGGTAAGAAGAATGTTGTAGCCGATGCTTTATCAAGGAGGTATGTCTTACTTTCCATGCTTGATTCTAAGTTTCTTGGTTTTGAGTATATTAAGGAATTATATGCTAGTGATGTTTATTTTGGTGACATATTTAAAGCATGTGAGAATTCTGGATTTGGAAAGTATTATAAGCATGATGGATTTTTGTTTAAGGAATCTAGATTGTGTGTGCCTTCTTGTTCTTTGCGCATCTTGCTCTTGAGGGAATCACATGAAGGGGAATTAATGGGTCACTTTGGAGTTGATAGAATATATGATATATTATAAGCATGATGTAGGGAAGTATTTTGCTAGTTGCATTGTTTGTTTGCAAGCTAAATCTACTTCTAAACCGCATGGATTATATACTCCCTTGCCTATTCCTCATGAACCATGGACTCATATTAGCATGGACTTTGTGTTAGGAATACCTCGTTCTAGGAGAGGTAAAGATTCTATCTTTGTGGTTGTTGATAGGTTTTCTGGGATGGCTCACTTTATTGCATGTACTAAAACGGATGATGCCATTAATGTAGCTAATTTGTTCTTTAAGGAAATTGTTAGACTACATGGAATGCCTAGGACGATTTTAAGTGATAGAGATGCTAAGTTCTTAAGTCGTCACTTTTGGAGAACTTTATGGGCTAAGTTAGGTACTAAGTTGTTAATAGGACTTTGTCTACTGTACTTAGGGCCTTAATTTAAAAGAACTTAAGAACTTGGGAGAATTGTCTACCTAATGTCGAATTTGCATATAATAGAAGCATACATAGCACCACTGGATATTCACCTTTTGAAACTGTGTATGGCTTTAAACCTTTAACCCCATTGGATTTGTTGAGTTTACCTTTGAGTGTGCAAGTCGACATGGATGGACAAAGGAAGGCCGATTATGTTAGAGAACTCCATGCTAGGGTTCGAGCTCAAATTGAGAAGAAGACACAACACTACATGAAGAATGCTAACAAAGGGCGCAAGGAAGTCATCTTTGAACCCGAGGATTGGGTTTGGTTGCATCTAAGGAAGGAGAGGTTCCCTGAAAAGAGAAAATCTAAGCTCTTACCTCGTGGAGATGGTCCATTCCAAGTCTTGGAGAGGATCAACAATAACGCATACAAGCTAGATCTTCCTAGTGAATATGGCAATGTAAGTGCTACTTTTAATGTTTCAGACTTATCCTTGTTTGATAGTGATGCAAATTTGAGGACAAATCCTTTTCAAGGGAGAGGGGATGATACGCCAAGGGCTTATCATGGCTTAGAAGAACACATTGGAGCCAATTAAGATCATGGAGATGTCATCGATGTTAGCTTGGAGGAGCATGGAGATGAAAGCACAAGTGACCGGCCATGCGACTTGGAGCCCGCGCAACACCGGCCACGCGATATGACCATGCCCGGCCACAACCGGCTACGCGACATGACCATGCCCGGCCACAACCGGTCACATGACTCGGCCAAGCCCGGCCATAACCGGCCACATGATCCTTTATCTATGCCGTTGGGTCCAATAACAAGGGCTCGGGCTAAAAGGTTTAAGGAAGCTTTGGTGGGCTTTATAAGATCTCATCTTGAAGAATTGAAGACCATTGAAGACTCATTTGGCCGATTTGAAGATCACACAACAAGGAATATTCCAAACGATTCCATGTTGTGCACCATGTTATCCATCGATGAGCATTAGGCTTAATATTGTGTATTTCGGCCATTGAGGCCTTTATTCTATCTTAGATTAGTTATTTATTTAGTTTAGAAGACATTGGGTTGGGCCTTGTTTGACTAAGTCCAATCCTTGTTTAATTATGTAATGTTATTTACTTTTCCTAGTAGGACAAGGAGTAGGCTATTTCCTTGTTCCTTCCTTTTAATTATGCCGCCCCTTATAGGATTAGGATTCGGGTTTGGAGTAGGTTATGCGCCAATCCCTCCCCTATATAAGGGCTCTTTTATCTTTTGTAAACATAAGTCAAGTTAATCAATAAAGTTGAGAGTTTTATACCCATATCGATTTCTTTGGCTTCATTGTTCTAGTTTGAGCAAACTTAGGGTTCTTCATCTTGTAGAGTCCTAGCAAGCAATTAGGTTGAGATAACTTAGTTGTTTGTGAATCTTGTGATCTTGAGAATTCAATTGCAGGTCTAATTGAGTGCTTAAGGCCGACGAAAGAGGAGGGATAGCTTTGTGAAGATCATCGACATACAAGTCTAGGAGTTGAAGAAGTTCAAGTCTACTTTGGTGGATATCCAAAGGGTGGATTTGAATCTAATACAACTAGATTCGTATCAGCAAGTTCCCTCAAAGTCCTATTGTTGTTGTTTTCTTCGGCCATGTTTTCTCTTGGGGATTGTGATTCCAAACTTGAAGAAGAAGTGCTAGATCGTGGAGAGCTAGCTTGAGAACTTGGTGTTGATGAATCTCCTCCTTGCTCTGTAGGGAAATTCTCCTTCCTTAGTGCAAAGAGTGTACGTTCAGGCTCAGAATTGAATACTAAGTCCTTGGTACCACTACTCCTTGTATTTGGCATACAACACCTAGAAAGAACTTCAACAAAGAATCCAACAATAACAAGTAACTTCGAAAAAAAAATAAAAAGTAAGGAAAACTTAACTAAACTAAAAATTGAAAAGAAAAATAACGAAAAATATAAAGTATAAGGGTAAGAGATTCTTAAGTAATAATTTGCCTTCAATTACTTAAACCTTCCCCGGCAACAGCGCCAAAATTGTGATCGGTCATTGAACAAATCACAAGATAAATCCCCACAAACCAACAACAAATAGCTAGGGCAAGTAGGGGTCGAATCCACAAGGAAGGTATGATCGAATCAAAGATAACTCTTACAAAAGAAAACCACACCAAAAAGGGATTTTTTATGAATTTTTGAATTATCAAATAAAACTAGAAAACAATTTAAATAAATCTAAATTAAATAACTAGAAAATAATTAAAGAGAAAATCAAGGGATAAAAATATACTTCTTCTCCTTTAGGTAAGTAATTTGATCAATTGAATCATGGATCATAGACACTAAACATTAATTTTACTTAAATTGCAATCAATTAAGAATCATAAATCATCCCAAATCGATATATAGCCTAAGACGTAGACATCAATTATCATTGGAACAAAGTAATCCTCTTAATATCTTAAACAACTCCATTTGAATAATTGGTATAGGAATCGGACGTGATGCTCATTCAAACATGCTAAACAGATTAACTTGTTACTAACGAAATTAACCTCTTATGTTATGATCCAGGTACCACCCCTTCCTATAACAAGCATTAGGTTTTATTATTCCACATGCATGATAAATCAATACCAAACTTGCCTTACGTCAATTTCCATCTCGGCCTAAAGATTTCAACAAGATTTGATATCCCATTGAACCTAGGACTCCTAGAATTACAATTGTTACTTGGACCAACTTTAGCTTGACTCAAGCTACTTGAATTTAACAATAGCATTCATAAATCTCAAGATATGTTGCGCACCAAATTAATCGAAATATGAACACATAAGATGAGGCATAGAGATAAGAAACATATCCAAACGGAAAAATCAAACTATTAAGAACAAAAGTCTCACCAAAGATTCATTGACCATAAACACCTAAGGAAAAGAAGTATTAAAAGTTTAGCCACTCTGGGATTGCTTACAATCCATGAGGGACTTACAATGGTTGTGGCCGGCGGTAGCCTCCTTATCTCCTTTTCGACGCAAAGGCTAAGAATTAGGGCAAAAGATGTGCTATGCGATCTAAAGGGTTGTTCCCCAAAGTTGGCTAGGGTTTTAGACTTAAGAGGGTATTTATAGAGGGTGGCTTAGGGTTAATTTAGAGCTAAACAAACCCTAAGGACGTGCTGGGCTTTAATCCAAGTCTTCATGCTAATCCAAAGAGGAGTTTGGGCTCAAATTGGTCAATCCCGCAAGAAAGGCCCAGGACAGTTTCTGTTCGCTGACTTCAGGGGCGTTTTCGTCCATGAAAACGGCAAAATTGGGCTTTGATGAAAACCGAAAAGTTGTAGGTCTTCGAGTTAGCTTTCCAACGGCTACTCATTTGCCTCATTTGGAGCTATGGATCAAAAGTTATGGCCAAAAAATACAGAAGGGTCGCCAAATCTGGAAACAATTGGAGAAGCTTCAAGGAGAAGTGACGCATCATGGCTGTCTGGTGCGCGCGCATGGCTGGCCCCGACTCCCCCTGGGCGCCCATGTCAATGGCTTATGCGCCCAGGGCGTTGGTCTCAGGCCCTAGGTCTACTAAAATGCTCATTACAAAGAGGTTTAGTAAAGATATCAGCAAGTTTTTTATGGGTACTAACAAACTCAATTTTAATGTCGCCTCTTTGCACATGATCGCAGATGAAATGATGTTGAATCTCAATATGCTTGGTTCGTGAATGCTGTACAGGATTCTTTGTGATATTGATCGCACTAATGTCGTCACAGTAACGTGGCACGTCCATCATGGTGATTCCAAAATCTCAAAGTTGATGCATAATCCATATCAATTGGGCACAACAACTTCCGGAAGCTATGTACTCAGCTTCAGCAGTTGATAATGCTACTGAGTTTTGCTTTTTGATCGACCATGACACTAGCATTTGTCCGAGAAACTGACAAGTGCCACTAGTGCTTTTTCTATTTGTTTCGCTACTTGCAAAGTCAGCATTAGAATATCCTGCAAGATCTAACAGGGATCCTTTAGGATACCATAGGTCTAGGCAAGTGGTTCCAAGAAGGTACCTGAAGATCCTCTTCACAGCAATAAGGTGAGATTCTTTTGGACAAGATTGAACGAGAACAAAGACAAACACTAAAGAGTATATCAGGCCTGCGAGCAGTGAGAAACAGTAGGGAGCCAATCATACCTCGATAGAGTTTCTGATCAATTACCTTACCTTTCTCATCAGAATCTAGTTTAGTAATAGTGGCCATTGGTGTCTTCATTGGTTTGTAGTATCCATGCCAAATTTCTTTAACATTTCCTTTGTATACTTGGACTGGCTAATGAAGATACCATCTGAGTATTGTTTGATTTGAAGTCCTAGGAAGAAATTCAATTCTCCCATCATGCTCATCTCGAATTCTCCCTGCATTTCTTTGGCAAAATACTTGCACAAATTTTCATTAGTGGCACCAACGATAATATCATCAACATAAATTTGAACAATAAGGAAATCAGACCTTTTCTTTTTAATAAAGAGAGTAGTATCTATACTTCCCCTTGTGAACCCTTTGTCCAGGAGAAAGTTAGGTAGTCTTTCTTACCAAGCCCGTGGTGCTTGCTTGAGTCCATAAAGAGCTTTGTGAAGTCTGTAGACATAGTCAGGATGTTTGCTATCTTCAAAGCTAGGTGGTTGTTCCACACATACCTCTTCCTGAACATGACCATTGAGGAAGGCACTCTTCACATCCATTTGATAAAGGTTGAAGTCCATGTAGCATGCAAAGGCAAGAAGGAGTCTGATTGCTTCGAGTCTTGCTACTCGAGCAAAAGTCTCATCCTAATCAACTACTTCTTCTTGGTTGTAACTTTTGCTACTAATCTAGCTTTGTTCCTGACAACTCTGCCACTCTCATTAAACTTGTTCCTAAATCTCCACTGATAAGCATGAAATTAGTACTTATTTTCTATATGATTTTGTCTTGTTTTGGTAATCATAAGTATCTATTTACCCTCATATTTCTTATATTTGTGTTTTCAGGACCATTTAGAGCCATTATTTAAGATTATGAAGATTTGGAGCAATTTTGGATCAATTTAGAGAAATTACTAATTTTGGTCAATTTTAGCCCCAGAGCCCATTGGAGCCCATTAAGCTTAAAGGAAGCTTGAATCATTGAAGATCCAAATTTGATTCCTCTAGGCCCAATTCACATATCTTAATGTTAAATTAATAGTTTCAAACCTAATAAGCAATTATGATGCTATAAATAATTGATGATTGGAGAAATTCCAAATCCTACTCAAAGCAAGATTCGCAAGTGCAGTTTCGGAAGAAAAATCATATATTTTGATCCAGAGCTCAGAAAAAAGCATATGATATACCGTTGGAAAACTCACTTCAAGCTCTACAACTTTTCTTTTTACCTCGAGAGCTAATTTTCATGGGAAGGATGTTGATTTTGCCACTGAAGTTTTTGGACAGGTTTGGTCGACTATCCTACTTGACTTTGGAATTGCTTGACCGACTTGGAGGAGTTATGGACGGTAATTGCAGCTGTAAATTGATTATGTGGATCACTCTAATTTTCTATTCAAGATGCTAATTAATGAAGATCTACTTCAACCAATCAAAGCTCATTACTTGGAGACAAAGTTGATGTAATTCCTAGTTGAATTTGGACTAGAAATTAGATGTCTAATCGGTCGTCAGCAATCATAAAAATAATCCAAACAATTACTAACTAAAAATAGTTAGGGCAAGTAGGGGTCGATCCCACAGAGAGATAGGTTATTATTCTTTTTCTTAAAAACAAAATAAAATAAAGAGAATTTTGGAAGTAGAGTTGAATTAAATCAAACAAACAAGTAAAATTAACTAAGAAATCAAACAAGAAAATTAAAGAGAATTATTAATAAGAAAGCAGTGAATAAACTGAGAAAACAATTAAAGAAAATCCTCCAACATAGAATTAATCTCCCTCTTGACATAAACAACATGAATCATCGATATCTAAAAATTATGAAAACCTTGGATAGCTTGTTTGGAATTAAATCCTAAATTACCTAAATTAGAAAAAATTACCTTGGTCCAGCTTAAATTATCCCTTTTATTCTTAACAACTAATTACCTTGGTCCAGTTTCATAATTGACAAGAACAAAGCATTAAGATCTAGTAATTTATAAACAAGCACAACAAACAATAAAATTATCCGTTGATTCTTATCTCTCTTGGAAGGAATTGGTCCTTCTCTTCCAATTGCTACTAATAATTAGATCCGAATTGGTCCTTCAAGATCTAATCTAGCTAATGCAACTCAATTTATCAAGACAGGTCCGGATCCAATCCATCAAAACAAGTTAACATAGAACTAAAACAGAGATTTAAGGAATACCCTAAACAATTCTCATATATAAGCACAAAATCTCACCATGATATAAGTCAGAAGATCAATTAAATTCTACATTGGAGAAAAGAAAAGGATTACTCACTCATGAATTGAGTGAGCATCCACAAATAAGAAGAAAACTTATCTATGGAAGAAGAAGAAGAGGGGGCGGCGGCTCCAAGAGTTTCCCCTCCAAATGTTCAAGCAAATCTACAATATATTTTTCTAAAGAGTGAATACATAAAAACCTAGACCTAAGGTGGCTAT
Organism: Corchorus capsularis; assembly: GCA_001974805.1. Lineage (NCBI taxonomy): Eukaryota > Viridiplantae > Streptophyta > Magnoliopsida > Malvales > Malvaceae > Corchorus > Corchorus capsularis. The sequence continues at coordinate 1,897 of AWWV01015429.1, read as the reverse complement.
TTATAGGAGAAAAATAACCTAAAGGCTCATATTAGACTTAGGATAGGACTCTGGGACGTTCTAGGGGCTGACTTGGTCTCCAAGTTGGCTTAAAAGTCTTCCTAGGGTCAAAATCCAAGTGAAAGTAGGATCTTGAAATTTCCAGAAATCGCACAGCAACTTCGATGTCAATTTTGGGCTTGAAAACGGCAGCACTGTGCTTTGGTCTTCAAAGGAAAGTTGTAGATCTCGGAGTTTGCTTTCTAACGGCTACTCACGGGCCTAAAACGAACGTTTGAGCAGAAAGTTCTGGTCTTTTTACCGAGACTGCGCTGAATCCGGGATTAAATCGCAAATCTACGAGAAATTACGGGATTTGGATATTCATTTGAATATTAAGCCCACAAATTGGGATTTTAACTCCAATTATAGGTTTATATGGGCTGAGTATAATCCCATATAAAATATCCAAAAATCCTTAACTTCCGGGCTTCATCTGGACTTGTCTTCAATCCTTTGCAAATTAAGCTCCAATCTTCAATTCTTGCTTCTTGAAATATTTCTTCAATGGTCTTCAAGTCTTCAAATTGTCTTCAAGAAATCTTCAAACACGAACTTCGAATCTTCAAATCTATACTCAAAATTACTTTACTCTTATCTGTGTAAAAAGTCATCAAAATAGCTCCAAAAGTAGTGAAAATTAACAAATTTCCAATTTCACATCTCTTAAAGACTCAAAACACAAATATCATCAAAATAAAGCAAATTAGAGCATAAATAGATCCAAAAACATAGAGAAATAGCCATAAAAAAATGGTTGTTTTTGCCTCGATCACATGGCGCGACAATGACAACCATGGCCGGTCATGCATGCATGCTGGCTTGGGTGACCAAGCAAGCGCCGGCCATATGGTCGGCCTTAACTTGCTTCTTACTCTTTTTTAAAAAAAAAAAAAATTAAAGTTGGGTTGCCTCCCAACAATCGCTTGTTTAAAGTCATTAGCTTGACTTTCCTTCATCTCCTCTTGTTAGGATGGATTATACCACAATTTTGTTCAGGGCGACTCCATGAATAGCTAGGAATGACAATGCCATCTTTGTTGCCGTGAGTAGTTGATGCAATGGGTGCTTGCGGCGTGGACTAGCATCGCTCCTTTCTAGCTTTTGGAAAGTGTACTTGTGTTGGCAAATCTTCTTTTCATTCAAAAAGATTTGTTTCATGTGTTGCCAATCTTCAGATTTGATCTCTCTAAAGCATCTATGTTCAAGAAACTTGTTGATTCCCAACAAATCGTGATGTCCTTGTTCCAAAAGTTGGGTATCAACAATATCTTGCACATTTGTGTCGTTCAGCTCAGGATGTCTAAGTTGCTCATCATCTGGTGGTTCTTCATTGTGTTCTACGAATCTTGGAGGAGAAGGTGGAGGGATGTCCATCTTGATATCTTCTTTCGTTGCTTTTGATTCTTTGTGCACAATCTTGGAGACCTCTTTTGGTAGAACAGAAACATCGACCATGCTTGGTTCATCTTCTTCATTATTGAAGAGAAATTGAAAGGAATCTTGCAAATCAAGTTCATATGGATTATTAATTGTTTTGCTTGATACCCCTTTAACTTCCTTCACAATTGGCCCTTGATGTCTTTGTATAGTCTCTACCAAATCAACTGGCTTCCATTGTTCCTTGGGAACTTCTTGAATTGCAGCAATTAAAGGAATATGTACCTCCCTCTTTTAAATTGAATCAGATTGGCTTTCTTCATTGCATGTCTTCCTTTGTGGCGCAAATCTTTGAGGAAACGGTGGTGGCCCGTAAATGGTCTCCATCTTTTCATCCCTTCGAATCTTGAACGTAGGTTGAGAAGTTTTTGGTGATGAAGAGGTTGCTCCTCCTTGGATTTTTGGACGAAATCTCCTC
>AWWV01015428.1:0-10018 GCA_001974805.1 Corchorus capsularis | reverse complement strand
GGGATTTGGATATTCATTTGAATATTAAGCCCACAAATTGGGATTTTAACTCCAATTATAGGTTTATATGGGCTGAGTATAATCCCATATAAAATATCCAAAAATCCTTAACTTTTGGGCTTCATCTGGACTTGTCTTCAATCCTTTGCAAATTAAGCTCCTATCTTCAATTCTTACTTCTTGAAATAATTCTTCAATGGTCTTCAAGTCTTCAAATTATCTTCAAGAAATCTTCAAAACACGAACTTCGAATCTCCAAATCTATACTCAAAATTACTTTACTCTTATCTGTGTAAAAAGTCATCAAAATAGCTCCAAAAGTAGTGAAAATTAACAAATTTCCAATTTCACATCTCTTAAAGACTCAAAACACAAATATCATCAAAATAAGGCAAATTAGAGCATAAATAGACCCAAAAACATAGTAAAATAACCATAAAAATAGGGTTGTTTTTGGCTCTATCAATGTCCATCTTGCCTTTTATGCCGCCTCATCTAAGGGTTGGTATTGATTGTCATAAGGATAAGATGTGTCTTAGGTTTGCCTATAAATACGGAGGATTATCTTAGGATTTGTCATAACTTACAATTGCTCAATTGAAGAGAGTTCGACTAAGGAGAATTTCCTTGGTTGAGTCGACATCTTTAGGGTTCCAATCCCTTGTTGATTTCTTAGGTTTGTAAGTATATCTCTTATGATTGCTTCAATCATGAGTGAGTAGTTCTCTTTAATACTTTTCCCCTTTGAACCCTTAAGTTATGAATTAATTATTTTACACCTATGGTGAGATCTTGTGCTTTAATTCTATATCAATTGGTTGATGAATTAATGATAATTCATTATGCATATGTCGACTTGTTGATGTATGTATGATTGGCGGATTTGATTTGATGAATTTATCCTTTTGATAAACAAGTTTTCATGCTTAACCCTGATTATATTGTCTAGGTTTTCTTGATCATTTAATTAGGAGTGCACGCCTAAGGAGTTAATTAATTGAATCTCTGCTAGATTAGATTTGGTGAATAGCTAGTAATTGAATCTAATCGTGAGTAGCAAGGTTTAATATATTCAATGAATAACTAGTAATTGAAGTATTGAATTGGGTTAAGATTGATCATTAAGTTGTGATGAATAATTAGTAATCATTAACTTATGTTTGGTATATCTATTGATCTTAATGCTTTATTGATTGTTTTAATTGGTGAATAACTAGTAGCTAATTTTGGTAATTGATAAAAAGTGTTTGATTAGGAATAACTAGTACTAATCTGATTTATAATTGATTATAGATTAGGATGAAGGAGAATAACTAGTATTCTGATTCCTTGCCAAAGACATGTTTATGGTCCTTATAAATTGATATGTTTTGAGCTATGATTCATGGTGTTTATAATTAATTTGTGCTTAAGTGGGGATAAGTGGGGAAGTATTGCCTTTATCTTATTGCTTTCTATTTAATTGCTTTCATCATAACCTTATTACTTTCTTTATAATTTGTTGCTTTTAATCCTTTTGTTTTCTTAGTTGTTTTGAAATAGATAATTCAGACTGAGTATTCTCTGTGGGATCGACCTTGACTTGCCCTATCTACTTATTAGAGAGTGTTTGTTAGGTTTTTATTTTATGATTGTTTGACGACAGCGATCACCCACTTTGTGCCTACAATGGGATGATCTATTGGTGGTGGCACTAATGTCCACACCTTGTTCCTCTCGAACTGATTCAACTCTTCTTACATTGCAATCATCTAACTTTCTTCGTTTTCAGCATCTTCAAATACTTTTGGCTCAATTTGGGATATAAAGGCAGCAGACTCACAAACTTCTCTAAGTGCTCCTCTTGTTCTCACACCTTCATTTGGATTTCCAATGATCAAATCTGGGGGATGACTATTTCCATACTTCCATGCCTTTGGGAGAACTTCATGTTGTTGCTTTTGCATCTGAAGACTTTCAATAGGTGTGATATCGAATCTAGTTGTGTTAGATTCAAATCTACCCTTTGAATAGCCAACAAAGTCGACTTGAAGTTCCTCCACTCCTTGATGAATCGATTGAACAATCTTCACAAAGCTTAATCCCTTCGTTCGTCGCCATAAGTATCCAATTAGATCTGCAATTGAACTCTTAAGATCACAAGATTCATAAACAATTAAGCAATCACAACCTAATTGATTGCTAGGACTCTACAAGATTGAAGAACCCTAAGTTTCCTCAAACTAGAACAATAAAGCTAAGATAATCAATTGGGTGAATAAACCTCAAATCTTTATTGAAACTTAACTTGTGTTTACAAGAGGGGGATGGTCCCTTTATATAGTAGTAGGGGACGCACCTCTCCCTAATCCTAAAGCCTTAAGGGCGGCATAAACATAAAGGAAGGATCAAGGAAATTGCCTACTCCTTGTCCTACTAGGAAAAGTAAATAATATTACATAATTAAGCAAGGATTGGACTTAGTCAAACAAGGCCCAACCCAATGTCTTCTAAACTATTTAATTAACTAATCTAAGATAGAATAAAGGCCCAATTGGTTGAATTACACAATGATAGCCCTAATGCTCAACGATTTCAAGCAAGGTGCATGGCTTGGAATCATTGGGAATATTCCATGGCTTGATGTCTTCAATGCTCTCCAATTGATCATCAATGGACTTCAAACCTCCAAGATGAGTTCGTACCAAGCCCAATAGAGCTGCCTTGAACCTTTTAGCCCGAGCCCTTGTAATTGGACCTAGCGGAATAGCTAAAGGATCAAATGGCCGGTTGTGCCCGGCCTTGTACGATTGTCCCATCCGATGGCCGGTCATGTGCCCGGCTATGTGTCCGGTCTTGTGCGGCTACTCCATGCAATGGCCGGTCTTGTATGATGGCTCCATCCAATAGCCGGTCATATGCGATCCCATCATCTCCATGCTCCTCCATGCTTCCTTTCAATTCGGGATCAACCGTAGCAGCTTCTTGAATATCCGAGACATCTCCATGTTTATCCGAGACATGATCTCCATTAGCTCCATTGTGCTCTTCAAGACCATGATAACCCATTGGCGCATCATCCCCTCTCCCTTGAAAAGGATTTGCCCTCAAATCTACTTGGAAGATCTAGCTTGTAGGCATTGTTGTTGATCCTCTCCAAAACTTGGAATGAACCATCTCCACGAGGTAAGAGCTTAGACTTTCTCTTTTCAGGGAACCTCTCCTTCCTTAGATGCAACCAAACCCAATCTCCAGGTTCAAAGATGATCTCTTTGCGCCCCTTGTTAGCAACCTTCATGTAGTGTTGTGTTTTCTTCTCAATTTGAGCCCTAACCCTAGCATGAAGTTCCCTAAAAAAATCGGCCTTCCTTTGTCTATCCATGTCGACTTGCACACTCAAAGGTAAACTCAACAAATCCAATGGGGTTAAAGGATTAAAGCCATACAAAGTTTCAAAAGGTGAATGTCCAGTAGTGTTATGTATGCTTCTATTGTATGCAAATTCAACATGAGGTAGACAATCCTCCCAAGTTCTTAAGTTCTTCTTAATTAAAGCCCTAAGTAAGGTTGACAAAGTCCTATTAACTACTTCAGTTTGACCACCGGTTTGAGGATGACAAGTAGTTGAAAATAACAACTTAGTACCCAACTTAGCCCATAAAGTTCTCCAAAAGTGACTTAAGAACTTAGCATCTCTATCACTTGCAATCGTCTTAGGCATTCCATGTAGTCTAACAATCTCCTTAGAGAACAAATTACCTACATTAATGGCATCATCCGTTTTTGTGCATGCAATGAAGTGTGCCATCTTAGAACCTATCAATAACCACAAAGATAGAATCTTTACCTCTCCTAGAATGAGGTAAACCTAACACAAAATCCATACTAATATGAGGTCATGGTTCATGAGGAATAGGCAAAGGAGTATACAATCCATGAGGCTTATATGTTGATTTAGCTTGCAAACAAACAATGCAACTAGCAACATACTTTCTTACATCATGTCGCATCTTAGGCCAAAAGAAGTGTTCATGCAATATGTCATATGTTCTATCAACTCCAAAGTGACCCATTAAACCCCCTTCATGCGATTCCCTCATGAGCAAGATGCGCAAAGAACAAGAAAGCACACACAATCTAGATTCCTTAAACAAAAATCCATCATGCTTATAATACTTTCCAAATCCAGAATTTTCGCATGTTCTAAAGATTTCACCAAAGTAAACATCACTAGCATACAATTCCTTAATATACTCAAATCCAAGAAACTTAGAATCAAGCATGGAAAGTAAGCCATACCTCCTTGATAAAGCATCGGCTACAACATTCTCCTTACCTTGTTTGTATCGCACAACATAAGGAAAACTCTCTATGAACTCGCTCCACTTAGCATGTCTCTTGTTCAACTTTTGTTGGTCTCTTAAATACTTCAAGCTCTCATGATCCGTATGAATCACAAATTCCTTAGGCCATAGGTAGTGTTGCCAAGTTTGCAACGCCCTCACAAGAGCATACAACTCTTTGTCATAGGTTGGATAATTCAATGCAGCCCCATTCAATTTCTCGCTAAAATATGCAACGGGCTTCCCACCTTGCATCAAAACAGCTCCAATTCCAACCCTGATGCATCACATTCAATCTCAAAAGTATTGTTAAAGTTAGGTAAAACAAGCAAAGGAGCATTAGTCAATTTTTCCTTCAAGGTCTCAAATGCTTCTTGTTGTTCTTTTCCCCACTTGAATGGTGCATTCTTCTTTATCACACTAGTAATAGGGGCGGCTAAGGTGCTAAAGTCCTTAACAAACCTCCTATAGAATCCGGCTTGTCCATGAAAATATCTCACTTGACCAACGTTGGTGGGGGTTGGCCATTTTTTGATCGCTTTGATCTTCTCCTCATCAACTTCTCTACCTTGCGATGACACCACAAAACCAAGAAAAACAAGCTCGTTTGTGCAAAAGGTGCACTTCTTAAGGTTAGCATACAACTTCTCAACCCTAAGTACATCTAACACACATCTTAGATGCTTAACATGCTCATCTAGGTTTCTGCTATACACAAGTATATCATCAAAATAAACAACAACAAACTTGCCAATATAAGCTCTCAAAACATGATTCATTAATCGCATAAAAGTACTAGGTGCATTAGTCAATCCAAAAGCCATAACTAACCATTCATACAACCCTAGCTTAGTTTTAAAGGTAGTTTTTCATTCATCACCCTCTTTCATTCTAATTTGATGATAGACACTCTTTAAATCAATTTTTGAAAATAAACAAGCACCATGCAATTCATCAAGCATATCATCTAATCTAGGAATAGGGTGACGATACTTTACCGTTATGTTGCTTATTGCCCTACAATCAACACACATTCTCCAAGTTCCATCCTTTTTAGGAACAAGCAAAACAGGAACTGCACATGGAGAAAGGCTTTCACGCACAAAACCCTTTTGTAGTAGCTCACCAACTTGCTTCTCCAATTCCTTTGTTTCTTCAGGATTTGTCCTATAAGCTGGCTTATTAGGTATTTACGCTCCAGGGATGAAGTAAATTTTATGTTCAATCCCCTAATTGGTGGTAAACCACTAGGAATCTCCTTAGGAAACACATCTACATAATCACTTAAAAGAGAAACAATGTTGCTTGGAAGCTCTCTTTCCAAGTCGTTAGTAGCAACAAGTGTATCTTTAAGCAAGAGCAAGATCAAAACAGAATTATCATTTAATGCTTCTTTAATCTCACTCTTAGTAGCTAACATACACTCCTTAACAACTTTCTTAGAACTAGCATGCTTATCAACTAAATCAGATTTGCCTTCAACGCAATTCACATTCAAATTAGCATGTTTAGTCTTTTCTTTAGCCCTATAATCGGATTCCATCTTAGCAAACTCATCCCTCACTTTAATTTGATCTTTTAAAGCTTCTTGAGATGATAAAAGAATCAAAGTAATAGGACGCTTACCACACATGAAGGAATACTTATTTGTCTCACCATCATGATGGACCTTGTTGGCATATTGCCATGGACGACCAAGTAAGACATGGCATGCTTGCATTGGTAGCACATCACATAACACCTCATCATTGTACCTGCCCAAAGAAAGAGAAACTAAAACTTGTTTGTTAACCTTAATCTCCTCTCTATCATTGAACCATCCTAAACTATATGGTTTAGGGTGTTCAGTGGTAGGTAACGCTAACTCCTTCACTAAGTACACACTAGCTATGTTTGTACAACTCCCTCCATGAATGATCACACTACTAGGCTTCCCATTCGCATACATCCTAGTATGAAACAAATTCTACCTTTGATTGTTCGCATCTCCTTTAACATAGGCACTTAAAGTTCTTCTTGCAACTAAGTTCAAAAGTGCCGGTGTGTTACCATCATCATCCTCATCATCATACGACAAACCCCTTTCATCATCACCACTAGATCCTAGTGTGATTTCTTCATCTTCATTCTCAATTTCTCCATAGTCATTAGTGAACATAACCTTCTTGTTAACACAATCCTTAGCATAATGACCATATCCTTGACACTTAAAACACTTTACATAATTCTTAGAAGATGAACTTGATGAAGACTTAGAATCGGTTTTCAGGCTTACTCCCTTTTGTGCCAACTCCTTCTCTTTGTTGGATGATTTCTCATCTTTCTTAATTGGAGTTTTCCATGAACTAGATGATGACGCAAAACTCTTCTTGACGCCATTCCTTTTGACTTGGCTCTCGGCCTTCAAAGCATGTTGAAGCAATTCCTCAACATCATAGTGTTGTTGCATCTCCACAATATCATGAATGTCTCGATTCAAACCCGCCATAAACCTAGCCATAGTGGCTTGTGGAGCTTCATCAACCGCGGCCCTAAACATGAATAACATCATCTCGGAGTAGTACTCATCAACACTCCGTGTTCCTTGCCTCAAAGATTGCAAGCTTTGATAAAGAGAATTAACATAATAGCTTGGAACAAATCTGATACGAATCTAGTTGTATTAGATACAAATCCAACCTTTGAATATCTACCAAAGTCAACTTCAACTTCTTCAACTTCTAGACTTGTATGTCGATGACCTTCACAAAGCTATCCCTCCTCTTTCGTCGGCCTTAAGCACTCAATTAGACCTGCAATTGAATTGTCAAGATCACAAGATTCACAAACAACTAAGTTATCTCAACCTAATTGCTTGCTAGGACTCTACAAGATGAAGAACCCTAAGTTTGCTCAAACTAGAACAATGGAGCCAAAGAAATCGATATGGGTATAAACCTCTCAACTTTATTGATTAACTTGACTTCCACTTTTACAAGAGATATTGGTGGCCTTATATAGTGATAGGGTCAACCAAAATCCTAAAATAAATCCTAATTTTCGTCCAAATATAAGGGCTAGGGAAAAACTAGTCCTTGCCCAACTAGGAAAAGGAAATAAAGACATAATTAAACAAGGATTGGACTTAGTCAACCAAGGCCCAATCCAAATAAGGTCCAAACTTAAAAATAAGCTAATCTAATATAGAATTAAGCCCAAACAAAGATAACTAATGATAATGGGCTCAGGCCATGATGTCAATCCGGCCATCTAGAATCAATAGCAAGCAATGTGATGAACTTGTAATTGATTTGTAATTTCTTGCCCAAATCATCACCAAAGCTCTTCAATTGAACTTCAATGGTCTTCAAGTCTTCAAGATGAGTTCGAACAAGGCCCATGAGTGCATCCTTGAATCTTTTAGCTCTTCCTCTTGTCATCGGACCTAATGGCATCTTCAAAGGATCAAATGGCATCTTAATGGCATCTTCTTGGTGAATTGCGATTCCATTCTCTCCTTTAAACTTGTCCACGCTTCTTTGCAGCCCTTGATCATCCTTTCCATGCTCTCCATGCTTGTCTTCAAGTCTATAATATGTCCTTGGCGCATAATTCCTTCCATGATAAGCCTTGGGTGCATCATTCCCTCCCCCTTGAAGAAGATTTGTCCTCAAATCTTGCTTGTATTGCACCACATATGGATGGAATTCAATCTCTTTAATGGGTGGAAATCCTCTTTGAATTTTCCCACAAAAGTAAGCTACGGGCTTCTCTCCTTGCATCAAAACAACTCCAATTTCTACAAAATCACTCAAAAGAGACATAATATTGCTTGGAATATCTCCAGCCAAGTTGTTAGTACCCATTAGTGTATTTCGAAACAAAGGTAAGATCAAGTCAGAATTATCATGCAAAGCACTCTTAATCTCACTTTTAGTAGCTAACATACACTCTTTATCAACTTCCTTAGAAATCTATTTCTTTTCACCCAAAACAGAATTATTTTCAACGTTATGATCAACCAAAATAGAATTATTTGCAATGCTATGATCAACCAAAACAGAATTATTTTCATCACAATTAGCATCCAAAACAGATTTAGTTTCATCACAAACAACACTTAAAACAAATTTAGTGTCATTGCAAACAACACTTAAATTAGGTTTAGTATCATCGCAAACAACATCTAAAACATTCTTTGCAACTAAGGTTGTTTTATCATCAAAACAATCATCAATTTTAGATTCAGATTTACTCTTTTCTTTAGCCCTAAATTCAGCATCCAATTTAGCAAAATCATCTCTCACTTTAATTTCATCTTTTAAGGCATCTTGAAGTGATAAAGGAATTAAAGTAAAGGGCTTCTTACCACACATGAGAGTATATTGGTTCGTCTCACCATCATGTTGAACCTTGTTGTCGTATTGCCATGGTCGTCCAAGTAGCACATGGCATGCTTGCATGGGTAAGACATCACACAAAACATCTCCCTTGTACCTGCCCAATGAAAGAGAAACTAAAACTTGTTTGTCAACACTAAATTCTTCTCTTTCATTGAAACAAGCTAAACTATAGGGTTTAGGATGTTTGGAAGTAGGTAGTTGTAACTCTTTCACCAAATAATCACTAACTATGTTTTTACAACTCTTCCCATCTATAATCACACTACTAGACTTCCCATTCGCATACATCCTAGTGTGAAACAAATTCTCCCTATGAACTTCCCCTTTCATATAGGCTCTCAAAGTTCTCCTATCACCCTAACTAATACACATGGTGCCAAGTTGTTTAAGTATTTGTTGTAACATGGCATTAGTGTTTGCTTGTTGATTTTCCATGGTACCTACACAAAGAACAAAGATTAGTAGTAAAGATTAGAGTGGATATCATCAAATTTGCATGAAAGAGGGTGATGAATGGAAAACTACCTTTAAAACTAAGCTAGGGTTGTAAGAATGGTTAGTTATGCCTTTTGGATTGACTAATGTACCTAGTACTTTTATGAGGCTAATAAATCATGTTTTGAGAGCTTATATTGGCAAGTTTGTTGTTGTTTATTTTGATGATATACTTGTGTATAGCCGAAACCTAGATGATCATGTTGAGCACTTGCGTTGTGTGTTAGATGTACTTAGGGTTGAGAAGTTGTATGCTAACCTTAAGAAGTGCACCTTTTGCACAAACAAGCTTGTTTTTCTTTGTTTTGTGGTGTCATCGCAAGGTATAGAAGTTGATGAGGAGAAGATCAAAGCAATCAAAGAATGGCCAACCCCCAGCAACGTTGGTCAAGTGAGATCTTTTCATGGCTTAGCCGGATTCTATAGGAGGTTTGTTCAGGACTTTAGCACCTTAGCCGCCCCTATTACAAGTGTGGTGAAGAAGAATGCACCATTCAAGGGGGGAGAAGAACAACAAGAAGTATTTGAGACTTTGAAGGAAAAACTAACTAATGCTCCTTTGCTTGTTTTACCTAACTTTAACAATACTTTTGAGATTGGATGTGATGCATCAGGGGTTGGAATTGGAGTTGTTTTAATGCAAGGTGGGAAGCCCGTAGCCTATTTTAGTGAGAAGTTGAATGGGGCTGCATTGAATTATCTAACTTATGACAAAGTGTTGTATGCTCTTGTGAGAGCTTTACAAAATTGGCAACACTATCTTTGGCCTAAAGAGATTGTGATTCACACCGATCATGAAAGTTTGAAGTACTTGAGAGG
>AWWV01015427.1:0-17182 GCA_001974805.1 Corchorus capsularis | reverse complement strand
TAATCATGAAAATAAATGAACATGCTTTAAAAATGGACATATAAAATGGACATGAATAGGATCAATATGGATGAGTGTGATTAATGTGAATAAAGTAAATTGGATATACTAGAAAAATGAATATGAGGATGCCAATTAAACTAGACCCATTATGACCCATTACTGAAAGGACTTAGCTTATATGATTAAAATGCAACAATTCTAAACTAAATGAAGATGCAACTAAATTACTAAATGAAAATATGCAAAAATGCGAAGGTTCATATTAAGATTTTTAGTTTTTTCGAATGCAATCTAAATAACTAAAATGAACAAGCTAATATAAATTAAAAGTAGACTAAGAATGACCAAAATACCCCCTAAATGCAAAAATGACCAAAATGCCCCCTAGATGTGAAAATGACCAAAATGCCCCTGGATGACCCTAATGCTAACTCGACCCAAATTAAAGGATATAGGACAAAAACGGGTGTCTACAGGTCCAAACTATATAATTTTTTTTTGAAAATCCAAACTATATAATTAACTAATCTAAGATAGAACTAAGGCCCATATGGCCGAATTACACAATGAAAGAATCAAGGCTCAACGATTTCAAGCAAGGTGCATAGCTTGGAATCGTTGGGAATATTCCTTGGCTTATGATCTTCAATACTCTTCAATTGATCTTCAATGGACTTCAAGCCTTCAAGATGAGTTCGAACAAAGCCCTATAATGCTTCCTTGGACCTTTTAGCTCTAGCCCTAGTCATAGGACCTAATGGCATCACCAAAGGATCAAATGGCCGATTAAGCTTCTCCTTGTCATTTGAAGTACGATTTGTGATTCCCATGCTACTTGAATTAGGGTTTGCGATTCCTCCTCCTTCTTCAAGCTTGTCCATACTTCCTTCAAGTCCATGATCAACCTCTCCATGATCTCCATTGTGCTCTTCAGGTCCATGATAAGCCCTTGACGCATCACATAACCTACTATAAAACCCCTAATTTTCCTCCAAATTTAAAGACTACATAAAAGATCCTTCTAGAAACTATCCAAAAATATAACTAATAGAAAAATAGCTAAGGATTGGACTTAGTCAAACAAGACCCAACCCAAATAACATCCAAACTTAAAAATAAGCTAATCTAAGACAAAGCAAACTAAAACTAATGGGCTCATGCCATGATGTCAATCCGGCCATCTAGAATCAATAGCAAGCATAGTGATGAACTTGTAATTGATTGGTGTTTCCTTGCTCAAATCGTCATCAAAGCTTCAATTGAACTTGAATTGTCTTCAAGTCTTCAAGATGAGTTCGAACAAGGCCCAATAGTGCATCCTTGAACTTCTTAGCTCTTGATCTTGTCATTGGACCAATAATTGTCTCCAATGGATCAATGGCATCTTCTTGGTGCTTGGAACATGCTCAACGATATCTCCATGATCTTCATGCATCTCCATGCTTCCTTGCAGCCCATGCACATGCTTTCCATGCTCTCCATGCTTGTCTTCAAGTCCATGATAAGTCCTTCACGCATCATTCCCTCCATGATAAGCCTTGGGCGCATCATTTCCTCCCCCTTGAAGAAGATTTGTCCTCAAATCTTGCTTGCAAGGAGTTTCCCATGAGCTACTAGATGATGTAATGATCTTCTTGGTCAAACTAACATCATTAACGAAATTATCCATACTTTGATTAAATCTTGGGGGACGATTATACATTTGTTGCATCCAATTTTTAATCTCTAGCCCAGTCATTGGCCTGATTTTCTCCTTCTTCCATTGAACCTACAAAAAGAAAAGTTAGTAGCGAAAATTCCTCACAAGTGTGTGTGTGTACACCTTTGTGCTCTCGTGTTTGCACTCAACCTATGGATTAAACCAAATCCAAACAACTTATGCAGGTCTTTATGTCGAATTTCCTTCTCCAAATTTGCTGCACAAAAACTCAATTCAAGCACAATTCAAACAATTCAAATCGATTAGTTTATTTTGGCGCCGTTGCAGGAGATTTTAAAAATTAACCCAGGAATTTGTTTATTTATTTATTTTTATTTTATTTCAAAAAAAAATTAAATTAAAACGTAAAATCTTTTTACGTTTTCTTTTCTTTTCCTTTCTGATTTTCTCTTCCCCCAATTTCTTCTTCTCTTCCTCGACATCATCTTCTTCTTCATCTTTTTCTTCTCCTCTCTGCCACCCCTCTCTATATTCTTCCTCCATAGCCGCCGCCCACGCCTTCATCGGCGGTTAACCCGAATCCATCTTCACTTCTCGCATCCACTACCCACACCATCTTCTTCCTCCATAACCACCGCTCAAGCTCTCACCCACACCGGCAGCTAACCCGAACATCTTCCAACTTCTCCATTCCATCATCATCTCTTTTCTTCTTCCCCTCTCCACCTTTGATAAATTTTCCTCCATAACCACTGCTCTATCTCTCGCAGGTGGCTAACTGAACCCATCTTCACCTCTCCCCTTCGCCACCCCTCTCATCTTTAACCTTCTCCAGGCCACGACGTTGTTGCACCGTCAACAACAAGTTTCCATCGAGGCGGAGCACTAACCCGACACTGCTCATCTATTATCGTCGGCGGTGCTCTCGTCTCCACTGATTTTCCGACTTCGAAAGGGAGTAAACCAGTCGATGCCGACGCGACCAAGCTCTGTCTTCTTCCCTTGTAACAAACCCGACGCCGCCTCATCTCTCCCCAGCACTGTTTCTCCCTTATCTAGGACTGCCCAATCGCGACAGACTTGATTCACCCAATTCCGGTAGCTCTTGTTGGCTTCTGCTATATAGATTTTCCACTGAGCTAACGAGATTTTAAAGTTTTCTTTTCATCGATCATCATTGATTCTAATGCTTCATGTTAATTGCGATTTAAAGAAATCTTCTGTCTTAATTGAAATTCTGTTGGATTTTGGTTGTTTTTATATTGTGTTGGGTAATTTCACTTTGTCTTTTAAGATGGTCTGTTGAAAATTGGCAGTAGCATACGGTTATGGAATTTGTGAGTTTGATGAATTTGTGCATTGACATTTGTGAATGCTTCTTGGTATTACTTGGTTCATTGCAATTCATGATACATGCTTTTGAGCGATATGAACCCATATTAGTTGAACAATGTTGATTGTTACTTGCATCTTTTGCTTACTCACTATTCTGTACCACTGGAAATTGAGATAGCATAGGCTGTTCTTTCTATGATAGTGCATATTGATAACGGAGTTAGTTAGTTTTCCTATCTTTTTCTTTAATTTTTCATGTTGCATTTAGTTTTGCATGTTTAGGACCTTATATAAGACATGTTATACTTTGTGCTTATTGTTATGTTTGCTTGATTTATTGGATTGGGTGCACACTTTCTTGATAGATTAAGTATTGCATATATCATGTTATTGATAATTGTTTCCCCACCTTTGTACTTAATGTGTTGCTATTGATCTAACCATAAAGATTTTTAAAGCAATTCATTGATTTTTGAAACTGTTTTCAAAAAATTCTAAAATTGTTTTGAGTACACATTGTCTTGTCTCTTTGATTTATCTATGAAAGCTAGTTTGGCATGGTTTAGTTTAGTATTAAGGCATTTGTAATATATTTCAAATTTTCATATGCAAGATTAGTCTTTGATGAAATTTATATGGGAGTTTTTGATAAAGTATTACTTCTAGAACTTGTTTCACTATCCTTTCGAGGCGAAGTATAATTTAGCTCATTATCTTTTATAGTGTACACTTCTATGGAACTAGAAAATATGCATTTTAGGATTGAGTTTGAGCGTAATTGTTGCCAACCCTTTTGAAAAACCATAGTAGTGAAACCCATTGTGCCTTTTTCTGGTTATAGCCAATATTTGATATATTTCTTTGTTGTTAGCCATATTATCCCAAAGAACCCTAACCTTTTAAAGAAAGACAAGTTTTCTCTTAGCCTTATTATCTCTTGATTGGTGAAGTTTGACTTGTTTTATTGTTGGTTCTTGGCTAAAGCATGAAAATCGATTTTTTGTGAGGGATTCCTTCTATTCCTTAGTTGGAGATCCTATTTGAAGGGTTGAGTAGATGTCCAAGTGATTCAATTGAAAAGTGTTAAAAAAATATATATCAAGTTAGTAACTTGAGGTGGGAGAGCATAAAATGCAACCACCAAGAAAAAAAAAAGACACTTGTGCTTATAGTTATGGACATCCATTTGAGCATTCATAGTTTATGGTAAAGTTAAGAAGGAGAAGAAAGTTGAAGTTCTTGGAGCCAAGTTTTGGGCTACTCATTGATATATTTGCCCATGATTATTTTCACTTCACATTTCTTGAGATATTTTTGATATATCCCTTACCCTTTCTTTGATAGTCCACTTTACCCATTAGCCCCATTACAACCCTTATTATTAATGCATTTTAGTTCTTGTGTATACTATGCTTTATTTCATTTGAGCTAATATTTAGTGGAGATTGGATAGTTTTGCAAGCCTATGGTAAGTATACTATTATGAGTGGATTATAAAAACCTATTAAGGTATCATGAACCCAATAATATTTTCATTGAATTTTTGAGCATATTTTTATTTGATTTATATTACATTTGAATTTTTACTAACTTTTACTATAACTTTCTTGAATTAGTGGATGAATTTTGAGATTGCCTTTTATGTACTCCACATTTTCAAAATTCTTTTTGATCAAAACACATTTTTGGTTGATTATTTTAGCAACTATTTTCACATCGAGGACAATGTGTTATTTAAGTATGGGGGAGGAAAATGTCCATTTTAAAGGTCTATTCTTTACATTCCTTTTACTAGAGAAGGCTTTTCAAAAGGATTTTTAAAATTTTTCAAAAATTTTTGCTTTTCAAAACTTTTGCTTCTCTAGTGAAATTCTTCTACATAATGTTTGTAGGTGTCGTTCTAGTCAAGTAAGCCCTCAGGTGACTATACTCCTCCTCTAGGGACGCTTAGTGGTTTAAAGGCTTGTGGTTTACGCTAAAAACCACCGTGTGCCTACGAAAGTGGAACTAAGTCATTTCTTGTATGTGATTTTCCATTTTGAATTTAGAGTGTTTGTTTGCATATGCATTTGTTTGCTTGTCTTAAGTTTTCCTTGAGTTTTTAGTTTATGTTTTGTTTTCTAGCTTGCTAGGGACTAGCAAGATCTAAGTTTGGGGGAATTTGTTAGGCACATATTTTCCTATATTTTATATGTTAATTCTATTTGATTATGTGCCTATTTCTATGTACTTGATGCTTAATTTATTCATATTTATGTTTTAGGTACATATTGGAGTGTTTCTAGGCAAAAGGAGCTAAATTGGAGCTATTTAGAACAAGTTGGAAAAATTCTGTTTCAACCTGGAGCGGGTCGAAATCAAGCTAGAAATTCTCCTGTTTCGACCTTCCGGAGGGTCAAAACAGGGCTGTGAAATCAAGACAGAATTTTGATTGGAAATCACGTTGGGCTCAACTCATTGGGCTTAATATTAAGACCAGCTGGTCACATTCCATTTGGGCCTTGGGAATAACTTATTTACCCATGCTAATTACATTAGTTATTTTTAGGAATTTTGGTGGCAAAATTGTAAATGGCCAAAACCTAAATATTAGGTATATATTCTTAAGGCAGCCGGATTTGACTTGGGGAATTTTTAATTGAGATTTGGCCTTTAGCCTTTAGCTTTCAATTGGAAATTCGCTTTTAGGCTTGAAACGCAACTTTGGAGCAGAATGGAGATTTTCTTCATTCTTAGTTCTTTTGTAATTTTTCTTTTCTAGTTAATTAATTTTGAGACTTTATCTCTTGGGTATATGATTTGTGAGGCTCTGCGCTTATTCATTTATCTTGTAAGTATTTCAATTTTCTCTGAAATATTTGAATGATTTCATGTTTGATTATGTGGAATGGCCATCTATTATAATTAGGTATGATTTCTATTGTTAGATCAAATCACAAGTAACAACTTAGAGTAGCCCTCTAAGAGAATCTTGAATATAGATTGAATGTTGCCTATATTACTGACCATTGTCTATTGTTGGCTAAGATCTTTCTAGTTCTTAAAGCAATGGGTTACTTGAATCTGGTAGACGCTTAGAACTAGGTTAGTAAACTTTTTAGGATTTAGTCTAGGACTTGCGTCATGACTAATGAAGACTAAGGAAAGATAGGGATTAATGGGCGTTTGACATTAATCTACGCCATCTATTTACCAAGTTAGATATTAATTGATGCCAAGGATCAAATCCTTTTAACCCAAGAGTGCGATTGTCTTGAAATTGGAATGTCTATTTAATTGTTTCTTTACTCTCCCTATTAGTTTAATTTGTGTTTTATTTAGTTTAATTAATTTCTACATAAAGCCCCCCATTTTATTTTAGTTCACAACTTTAGGAAAAGTAATTAAAACAATAGTTCTCTGTGGGATCGACTCGTACTTACCCTATCTATAGGTTTTGTATGATTTTTATTTTTGGTGGAATACGACACCCACCAAAAATCCTAGTACCACTTAGATCCAATTTTGTACCACTTGTCTCCAATAGGGTTTCAACCTAAAATTCTTCAAATTAAACTTCAATTCACAGCAAAAGCAACCCAAGAATCTCAATCACACAATCAATTAAGGTTAATTGCAACCAATTGGATCAATTGCACAAACAAAACCCTAATCCCCAAATAACCTGGATAAAAACCCTAGAACCCAAAATTGCGGCAACCATTACAGATTTTTTTGATTTCTTTTCAGTATTTTTCGCAAAAAGATCACACTAAAAGAAGTTTAAATCTCAAATTTGAAAGCTTTCTGAGCTCAAACGAATCTAGAACAAAATTCACAAGTTTATGGTCGAAAATTTTTTATTTTTTTGGATAAAACTACTAGTTATAATGACCTCAAATCTGAAATTTCAAACCAAATGGAGTTAAGATGAATCTGCTATGATTTTTCAAAGTTTCTGATTTTTTTGATTTTTTCAAGAAGATGAATAAGATGGATAAAAACTTGATGATAGATGAATAGAATGATAAATTTACCGATTGAAGATGACAACCTATGCTCTGATTACCAATTGATATGAATCTAGTTGATGCGCCCAAAGCTTATCATGGAAGGAATTATGCGCCAAGGACTTATTATAGACTTGAAGACAAGCATGGAGAGCATGGAAAGGATGATCAAGGGCTGCAAGGAAGCATGGACAAGCTTAAAGGAGAGGATGGAATCGTAATTCACCAAGAAGATGCCATTAAGATGCCATTTGATCCTTTGAAGATGCCATTAGGTCCGATGACAAGAGCAAGATTCACTCATGGGCCTTGTTCGAACTCATCTTGAAGACTTGAGGACCATTGAAGTTCAATTGAAGAGCTTTGGTGATGATTTGGGCAAGAAATTACAAATCAATTACAAGTTCATCACATTGCTTGCTATTGATTCTAGATGGCCGTATTGATATCATGGCATGAGCCCATTATTATTAGTTATCTTTGTTTGGGCTTAATTCTATCTTAGATTAGCTTATTTTTAAGTTTGGACCTTATTTGGATTGGGCCTTGATTGACTAAGTCCAATCCTTGTTTAATCATGTCTTTATTTCCTTTTCCTAGTTGGGCAAGGACTAGTTTTTCCCTAGCCCTTATATTTGGACGAAAATTAGGATTTATTTTAGGATTTTGGTTGACCCTATCACTATATAAGGCCACCAATATCTCTTGTAAAAGTGGAAGTTGAGTTGATTACTAAAGTTGAGGATTATTTTCCCAAATTGATTATCTTAGCTTCTTTGTTCTAGTTTGAGCAAACTTAGGGTTCTTCAATCTTATAGAGTCCTAGCAAACAATTAAGTTGTGATTGCTTAATTGTTTTTGAATCTTCTGATCTTAGGTTTTCAAGTGCAGGTCGACTTGGAGGTCTAAGGCCGACGAACGAAGGAGGATTTATGAAGTGAAGATTGTCGACATACTCATCTAGAAGTTTGGTGATTCAAGTTGATCTTAGGCGGGTCTCTAAGGTGGATTTGGTCCTATATACAACTAGATTCGTATCAATTGGTATCAGAGCTTAGGTTTATCATCTTCAATCGGTAAATCTATCTTTTTACTCATCATTCATCCCATCGATTTCACCCACACACTTATCGCACCACCCTTCTTGAAAATTCAAAAAAACAGCAACTTTGAAAACTAATAGCTGATTCATCTTACACCTTTTTGCTTTGAAATTTCAGATTTGAGTCCCTCATAACTAGTAGTTATATCGAAAAATATAAAAAAAATAAAAAAAAAAATTCGACCAGAAACTTGTGATTTTTGTTCTGGATTCGTTTGAGCTTTGAAAGCTATGAAATTTGAGCTTTAGACTTATTTCGGTGTGGTCTTTCTGGGAAAAATATTGAAAAAAAATCAAAAAAATCTGTGCTGTTATCGATTTTTTCCAGGAACTAGGGTTCTTAGTTTGGGAAATTTGGGGATTAGGGTTTTCTTATGCAATTGATCTACTTAGTTGCAATTAGCCCTAATTGATTGTGTGATTGAGATTCTTGGGTTGCTTTTGCTGTGAATTAAGATCTAATTTGAAGAATTTCAGGTTACAACCCCTATTGGATTCAAATGGTACAAAATAGGAAATAAGTGGTATTAGGATTTTGCTAATCGATTGAATTGTTTGATTTGTGCTTGATTAAGTTTTTGTGCAGTAAGTTTGGAGAAGGATTTCGACAACAAGAGCCTGCATAAGTGGTTTGGTTTTGGGTTAGATCACTTTCCTTTGATTCACAAAGAATTTTGCTACTAATTGTTTGTTCCTCAAGTAGGTCACGAGAAGAAAGGAGTGCTCTAGGAGTTGCTCTTATTAGGCATATTGAAGCTAGAAAAAGGCATAATTTTGTGAGATCATCAAGAGAGTAGTGGATCGCCAATCCATAGGATTTGAGTGCAAACACGAGAGCACAAGTCAAAGGTATAATAACACACACACTTGTGAGGATTTTTACTACTAATCTTTGTTCTTTTTGTAGGCACAATGGGAGATAGACAAGAAGAACAAAATCAACAAGCAAACACTAATGCCATGTTACAACAAATACTTAAACAACTTGGCACCATGTGTATTAGTTTGGTTGATAGGAAAACTTTGAGAGCCTATGTGAAAGGGGATGTTCATAGGGAGAATTTGTTTCACACTAGGATGTATGCGAATGGGAAGCCTAGTAGTGTGATTATAGATGGGAAGAGTTGTAAAAACATAGTTAGTGATTATTTGGTTAAAGAGTTACAACTACCTACTTCTAATCATCCTAAACCCTATAGCTTAGGTTGTTTCAATGATAAAGAAGAAATTAGTGTTAACAAACAAGTTTTAGTTTCTCTTTCTTTGGGCAGGTACAAGGGAGATGTTTTGTGTGATGTCTTACCCATGCAAGCATGCCGTGTACTACTTGGTCGACCATGGCAATTTGACAACAAAGTTCATCATGATGGAGAGACCAACAAGTATTCTTTCATGTGTGGTAAGAAGCCTCTTACTTTAATTCCTTTATCACTTCAAGAAGCTTTAAAAGATGAAATTAAAGTAAGAGATGATTTTGCTAAATTGGATGCTGAATTTAGGGCCAAAGAAAAGAGTAAATATGAACCTAAAATTGATAATTGTTTTGATGATAAAACAACCTTAGTTGCAAAGAGTGTTTTAGATGTTGTTTGCGATGATACTAAACCTAATTTCAGTGTTGTTTGCAATGACACTAAATCTGTTTTAGGTGTTGTTTGTGATGAAATTAAATCTGTTTTGGATGCTAATTGTGATGAAAACAAGTCTGTTTTGGTTGATCATAGCATTGCAAATAATTCTGTTTTGGTTGATTATAGCATTAGAAATAATTTTGTTTTGGGTGAAAAGAAAGAGATTTCTAAGGATGTTTTTAAAAAGTGTATGTTAGCTACTAAAAGTGAGATTAAGAGTGCTTTGCATGATAATTCTGATTTGATCTTACCTTTGTTTCGAAACACACTAATGGGTACTAACAACTTGGCTGGAGATATTCCAAGCAATATTGTGTCTCTTTTGAGTAATTTTGTAGGAATTGGAGTTGTTTTGATGCAAGGAGAGAAGCCCGTAGCTTACTTTTGTGGGAAAATTCCTAGTGGATTTCCACCCATTAAAGAGATTGAATTCAATCCATATGTGGTGCAATACAATCAAGATTTGAGGACAAATCTTCTTCAAGGGGGAGGGAATGATGCGCCCAAGGCTTATCATGGAAGGAATTATGCGCCAAGGACTTATTATAGACTAGAAGACAAGCATGGAGAGCATGGAAGGGATGATCAAGGGCTGCAAGGAAGCATGGACAAGCTTAAAGGAGAGGATGGAATCGTAATTCACCAAGAAGATGCCATTAAGATGCCATTTGATCCATTGAAGATGCCTATTGGTTCGATGACTAGAACAAGAGCTAAGAGATTCAAGGATGCACTCATGGGCCTTGTTCGAACTCATCTTGAAGACTTGAGGACCATTGAAGTTCAATTGAAGAGCTTTGGTGATGATTTGGGCAAGAAATTACAAATCAATTACAAGTTCATCACATTGCTTGCTATTGATTCTAGATGGCCGGATTGACATCATGGCATGAGCCCATTATCATTAGTTATCTTTGTTTGGGCTTAATTCTATCTTAGATTAGCTTATTTTTAAGTTTGGACCTTTTTTGGATTGGGCCTTGATTGACTAAGTCAAATTCTTGTTTAATTATGTCTTTATTTCCTTTTCCTAGTTGGGCAAGGACTAGTTTTTCCCTAGCCCTTATATTTGGACGAAAATTAGGATTTATTTTAGGATTTTGGTTGACCCTATCACTATATAAGGCCACCAATATCTCTTGTAAAAGTGGAAGTTGAGTTGACTACTAAAGTTGAGGATTATTTTCCCAAACTTAGGGTTCTTCAATTTTGTGGAGTCCTAGCAAACAATTAGGTTGTGATTGCTTAATTGTTTGTGAATCTTGTGATCTTAGGTGTTCTAGTGCAGGTCGACTTGGAGGTCTAAGGCTGACGAACGAAGGAGGATTTATCAAGTGAAGATTGTCGACATACTCATCTAGAAGTTTGGTGATTCAAGTTGATCTTAGGCGGGTCTCTAAGGTGGATTTGGTCCGATATACAACTAGATTCGTATCACTAGTTGTGTTAGATTCAAATCTACCCTTTGAATAGCTACCAAAGTCGACTTGAAACACCAACTCTACTAGATGAGTAAAATTGATGATCTTTACATAAGCAATTCTCTTCGTTCGTCGACATTAAGTCTTCAATTTGACCTGCAATTGAACACCTAAGATCACAAGATTCACAAACAATTAAGCAATCACAACCTAATTGTTTGCTAGGACTCTACAAGATTGAAGAACCCTAAGTTTGCTCAAACTAGAACAATGAAGCCAAATAATCGATATGGGTGAATAAACCTCTCAAGTTAATTGATAACTTGACTTGTGTTTACAAGAGGTATTGGTGGCCTTATATAGGCAAAGGCCAATGCATAACCTACTCTAAAACCCCTAATTTTCGTCCAAATATAAAGACTACATAAAAGATCCTTCTAGAAACTATCCAAAAATACAACCAATAGAAAAATAGCTAAGGATTGGACTTAGTCAAACAAGGCTCAATCCAAATAACATCCAAACTTAAAAATAAGCTAATCTAAGATAGAATTAAGCCCAAACAAAGCAAACTAAAACTAATGGGCTCATGCCATGATGTCAATCCGGCCATCTAGAATCAATAGCAAGCAAAGTGATGAACTTGTAATTGATTGGTGTTTTCTTGCTCAAATCATCATCAAAGCTCTTCAATTGAACTTGAATGGTCTTCAAGTCTTCAAGGTGAGTTCAAACAAGGCCCAATAGTGCATCCTTGAACTTCTTAGCTCTTGATCTTGTCATTGGACCAATAAGCGTCTCCGATGGATCGAATGGCATCTTCTTGGTGCTTGGAACATGCTCAACGATATCTCCATGATCTTCATGCATCTCCATGCTTCCTTGCAGCCCATGCACTTCCTTTCCATGCTCTCCGTACTACTAAAAAAAAGGCATCAGTGACAGCCAAAATCCGTCACAAAACCCATAAAAACTGTCACAAAACCGCATTTGTGACCGATATTGTGACAGATTACAGTTGTTGCTGGAAACCTCGTCACTAAATGAGTTTGTCACAAATCTGTCACTACTTATTGACAGATATCCCGATACTGGTTCAATTAAATCGGTCACTGTTTATTACCTACCCGGCAGCTGCCCAAGTTTGATTTTGTCACAAAATATTGATTCTGTCACAAATGTTGTAACTAATTGATCGAGCTCAAATTATGCATGTTTTTATAGCTATTTTTATATACTTTTTGCTATTTTTATATGTGTTTTTACCCTGTTTTGTTAGTATTTGTGTTTTTAGGTCCTGAAGACAAGAAAAGTGAAAACTTATTGTTTTTCACTCTTTTTGGAGCTATTTTGGAGACTTTTTACTCAACTATGGATTTAGCCATTTGGAATGAAGATTTGAAGATTCGAAGTTCGTGATTGAAGATATTTTGAAGATTTGAAGAATTTATTCAAGAAGCAAAATTGAAGATTTGGAGCTTAACTTATTAAGGATTGAAGACAAGCCCAGATGAAGCCCTGAAGTTGAGGATTTTTGGATTATTTATATGGGAATATACTCAGCCCATATAAACCTATAATTGGAGTTAAAATCCCAATTTGTAGGTCCCATATCCAAAAGAATATCCAAATCCCGCATTAATCCCGTAGATTTGCGATATTAGCCCGGTTTCAGTGCAGTCTTCGTAGAAAGGTCATAACTTTCTGCTCAGATGTCCGTTTTAAGCCCATGAGTAGCCGTTGGAAAGCTAACTCCGAGCTCTACAACTTTATTTTGAAGTGCAAAGCCCAGATCTACCATCTTCAAGCCCGAAACTGAAGTCGAAGTTCCTGCCCAATTCCAGGAAATTTCCAGGAAATTCTAGAAGTCCTCTTTTGACTTGGAGACTACTCTAGGATGACACCTAATCCTACTTGGACTCCAAGAAGATCCTGAACCGTCCTACCCTTATTCTCCACTATAAATAGCCACCTCCTGTATCACAAATCACACACTTAACACCACAACTTCACAATCCACAAATTTTAGATTATTCTCTTTTTCTACCTTTCTTTAGTTTTTAGGTTTTTCTCTAGTTTTAGAAGGGGAGAAGTCGACACCCTCTCTAGCAATAGAGGGAGTCGACGTCCCTAGGGTTTCAAAGGGGAGATTCCGCCTCTCCCAGTCCTGTAAGTATTCTTATGCCTCTCATGGATTTTCCTAAATCCATGAGTAGCTAAATCCTTAATACTTCTGATCCTTTGGTGAATTCAATCAATTAATTATGGTGAGATTTCTATACTTATAATTTTGTGTTAAGTTCTTGATGATAGTAGTCAAAACCCTAGAATAATTTTATGATTCTGAATCTTATCTGAATTATGTGGCCACTAAGGATGTAAGAGGAAGATCTATGGCTAGATCATGCTTAGAATTAATCACTCAAGCTTGATTGTATGTAGCAAATTAGGTTTGTTTAATCGCTGCTTAATGGGTATTTGTCTACCGGAGGGCGAGAAATTTCTCTTCGTATGGTTCTATTATATAGGCATGTGTGTAAAATTAACTGTTCTTAATGCTTTGTTCTC
Source organism: Corchorus capsularis (assembly GCA_001974805.1). Classification (NCBI taxonomy): domain Eukaryota; kingdom Viridiplantae; phylum Streptophyta; class Magnoliopsida; order Malvales; family Malvaceae; genus Corchorus; species Corchorus capsularis. The sequence continues at coordinate 3,473 of AWWV01015427.1, read as the reverse complement.
AAGTGATCTTTAAGCCCTAATAAAGTAATTGATCGCTGAAGGAATAATAGGGATAACTGCAGCTCTAATCGGCCTCTTATCTAATATACATGTTGGGAAACCTATATCAGTTGTCAGTCAAGAATAAGATGCGAAATTCACCTTTTAAATCTAGGATCCATAGTTAATTTGATTGAAGGATACCACTGGTGAAGAAGTATGCTTTTTAATTATTGTTTGCTTTATTAATCTGCTTTATTAATTTTGCTTTAGATTTAGATTTAGATTTAGATTTAGATTTGATTTGCTTTGCTTTATTTTTAGTTTAATTGTTTTCTTTATAATTGATTTATTCAATCCCCTGTTTTCTAATCGATTTTTGGAAAAGATCTTTCTATCTTTTGATTGTTCATCACATAAACCTTCTCTGTGGGATTCGACCCCTACTTGCCCTAGCTATTCTAGTTAGTTATTTGTGGGGATTATTTTTATGGTCATAGACGACACGATCATAAATTTTGGCGCCGTTGCCGGGGAAGGGAATTGAATTGAGAGAAAGTGAAGAGAGATTAGATCCAAGAATTAGTTTTTGATTTTCCGTTTTTCTAAAAAAAAAAAAAAGTTCTTTTTCCGATTTTTCCGATTTTTCTAAAAAAAAATAAAAATATTTTTCCGTTTTCAAAATTAGGGTTTCCGATTTTTCTTTAAAAAAAAATTAATTTTTCTTTTTCCGTTTTCCTTTTAAAAAAAATATATTTTTATTTTCTGTTTCTGCTTTTTAATTTTTATTTAAGAACTGTTACTGCTAATTTTTCTTTTTAGTTTTGTTTGATTTGTCTAGGAAACTGCATGCCAAAGACAAGAAGTAATAGTACTGAAGGTTTAGAATTCAATCCTGAACCTGAAAGAACGCTATTTCAGAAGAAGAAGACACAAAGCCGATTACAAGAAGAGGAGACATCCGATTCGAGTTCTCAACCAAGTTCACCTAGATCTGCTGTTTCAACATCGTCAGAAGATATGGCTGAAGAAGAACAACCCAAAACTCTGAGAGAGTTAGCTGCACCAAACGTCAACACCAAACGCTTAGCCATCCAATATCCAAATACAACTGAAAACTTTGAAATTAAATCTGGATTTATTCAGATTTTACCCAAATTTCACGGTTTTACCTGGAGAAGATCCTCACCGACATCTTACTGATTTCCAGATTGCCTGCGCATCTACAAGTATTCAAGGTATTCCTGAAGATCAATTCATGTTAAGAACTTTTCCGTTCACTCTTATGGACCGAGCAAAAGATTGGTTGTACCTACTACCCACTGGTTCAATCACATCTTGGACGAGCCTTAAGAAGCTGTTCTTGGAAAAGTACTTTCCTGCACATAAAGCATCGAGTATAAGGAAGAGATTTGCGGAATTAAGCAACGCCATGGAGAAACAATGCATGAATATTGGGAACGTTTCAAAACACTTTGTGCGAGCTGCCCCAATCACCAAATCAATGAACAGTTGCTGATCCAGTACTTCTACGAAGGATTACTACCGTTTGACAGATCTTCCATCGATTCTGCAAGTGGAGGAGCCTTCATCGACAAAACTCCTGCCGAAGCTTGGACTTTAGTGGAAAATATGGCTGCAAACACTCAACAATTTGGATCTCGAGAAGACTTTTCAAGAGAAGGCCCTATAAGAAGAATTAATGAAGTTTCTACCTATTCCACCTCATTGGAGCAACAACTTCAAGAAACGAATCAACAAATCGCTTTGCTCACTGATTTGTTCCATGCGAATTTGTCAAGTGTGCCAAGGATTTGTGCGACTTTGGAAGACAACAAGCAAGGAATCAATGCCGTGGGATTACAAGGAGCTTATCAAAGGAAGCCTGAACCTTATTGGAGACCTGAACAACCGAGTCAACAATATGGGAACCAAGGTAACTACCAAGGAAGGCCGAATTTTACAAGACCTAATTTTCAAACTTCACAAGCCATTGAGTTACAACAAATCAAGGAAGCTATGGAGATGATGAGAAAGCAAATAGTCAATTAGCTAGTGATTTGAGTGATCTCAAGACACTAGGTCAACAAGGATGCCATCACAATCAAAGGTACCTCTAGAGAGAATGTCAGTGCAATTTCTTTAAGGAGTGGAAAAGAGTTACAAGACCCTTATCCAACCCATGCCGCACATCAACAAGAAGAAGGAGAGCCGAACTACACCAAAGAAGATTTACAAGAGCATGTCGAAATCAAGATTGAAGATGAACCCAACAACAAAGGAGCTGCGCCGATTGAAGATTCAAATAAGGATGATGCCGTAATTCAACCCAAAGGAAAAGGTGTGTGCGATTTCAACAAGCCCAAAACCGATTCCAACCTAATTCCTTTTCAATCAAGATTGAAGAAATCAAAGAAAGAAGATGATGATCAAGATATTTTGGAGATATTCCGAAAAGTTGAGGTCAACATCCCACTTCTTGATGCCATTCAACAAATTCCGAATTATGCAAAGTTCCTCAAGCAACTTTGTACCAACAAGAAGAAATTACAAGGTAAAGTAAGCGCTGGAGCTAATGTCTCTGCCGTGCTTCAAAAGAGTTTACCTCCTAAGTGCAAAGATCCAGGTACGTTTTCTATTACTTGTTCTATAGGAAGAAGTAATATAGAGAATGCGATGCTTGATCTTGGTGCTTCTTTAAGCGTAATGCCTTATTCTTTCTACAAATCGTTAAATCTTGGTCCACTGAAGAATACTGATGTTATTCTGCAATTAGCTGACGGATCTTTGGTTTATCCCAAAGGTGTTTTAGAGAATATCTTAATCAAAGTTGAACATCTGATTTTCCAATCGACATATTCATCATGGATATGGAGTATTCGAAAGATCAATGTCCTCTTTTATTAGGAAGACCCTTCCTAAAGACTTCTCATACCAAGATTGATGTATTTAATGGTTCATTGACCATGGAATTTGATGGTGAAGTCATCCACCCTAGAATTTCATCTCAAGTGCCGTTAAAATCTAACAATTTAGTCTATGTTATAAGTTCTAAGTTTGTTAAGAAAGGAGCCATTGAAGATTCTTCATCAACAAAGCCTGATCAGATTTCTAAAGGAAGACAAAAGATAATGGACATTCGACAACGCTACAACGAGACTTTCCACCAATTTTGGAGGAGATTCCAGAAGCTTTGTGCCGATTGCCCTGACCATGGATTCAAGAAAGAAATTTTAATCCAATTCTTTTATGGAGGATTGGGACTTAAAGATCGAGTTCTTGTTGATTCTTTCAGTATTAAACCACTGCATGAAAGAACCCCGGAGAATGCATTCTATGCCCTTGAAGAATTATCTCGGATGACGAATTATTCAACCTCCCATGAGAAGGAAGATCGAGCAAACGAATCCAAGAAGGAGCCAGAAGTCAACAACAAAGAAGTTCAACCGCCCCTGAAGATCGATCAACCAAGCAATTCAACTAAGAAGCCAGAT
>AWWV01015423.1:0-19771 GCA_001974805.1 Corchorus capsularis | reverse complement strand
CACAGCTTTCCGAGCTCAAACGAATCCTGAACAAAAATCACATTTTCTAGTCGAACTTTTTTTTATTTTTTTTTCTTATATTTTTCGATATAACTACTAGTTATAAGGGACTCAAATATGAAATTTCAAAGCAAAAAGATGTAAGATTAATCGCCTATGAATTTTCAAAGTTTCTGAATTTTTGGAACTATATGGTGCGATAAGAACAAGATGAAGTTTGATGGATGAAAACTTGATGAATGATGTATAGAAGGATAGATTTACCGATTGAAGATGAAAACCTATGCTCTGATTACCAATTGATACGAATCTAGTTGTATTAGATTCAAATCCACCCTTTGAATATCCACCAAAGTCGACTTGAACTTCTTCAACTCCTAGACTTGTATGTCGATGACCTTCACAAAGGTATCCCTCCTCTTTCGTCGGCCTTAAGCACTCAATTAGACCTGCAATTGAATTCTCAAGATCACAAGATTCACAAACAACTAAGTTATCTCAACCTAATTGCTTGCTAGGACTCTACAAGATGAAGAACCCTAAGTTTGCTCAAACTAGAACAATGAAGCCAAAGAAATCGATATGGGTATAAACCTCTCAACTTTATTGATTAACTTGACTTCCACTTTTACAAGAGATATTGGTGGCCTTTTATAGTGATAGGGTCAACCAAAATCCTAAAATAAATCCTAATTTTCGTCCAAATATAAGGGCTAGGGAAAAACTAGTCCTTGCCCAACTAGGAAAAGGAAATAAAGACATGATTAAACAAGGATTGGACTTAGTCAACCAAGGCCCAATCCAAATAAGGTCCAAACTTAAAAATAAGCTAATCTAAGATAGAATTAAGCCCAAACAAAGATAACTAATGATAATGGGCTCATGCCATGATGTCAATCCGGCCATCTAGAATCAATAGCAAGCAATGTGATGAACTTGTAATTGATTTGTAATTTCTTGCCCAAATCATCACCAAAGCTCTTCAATTGAACTTCAATGGTCTTCAAGTCTTCAAGATGAGTTCGAAAAAGGCCCATGAGTGCATCCTTGAATCTTTTAGCTCTTTCTCTTGTCATCGGACCTAATGGCATCTTTAAAGGATCAAATGGCATCTTAATGGCATCTTCTTGGTGAATTGCGATTCCATTCTCTCCTCTAAACTTGTCCACGCTTCTTTGCAGCCCTTGATCATCCTTTCCATGCTCTCCATGCTTGTCTTCATGTCTATAATATGTCCTTGGCGCATTATTCCTTCCATGATAAGCCTTGGGCGCATCAAAATCTCTTTCTCATGAAACTTTTCAAAGCCAACCACGTATCAATAGGCCTCTCCAAATTTCTTCTCCTTGCATGCACTAATTGATTCCACCAATTAAAAGCATTCTCCGTGAACTCAAGGGTAGCAATTTGCACCTTCTTGGGTTCGGCATGGGGGTGATAATCAAAGTACATATCCAATTTTGAATCCCACTCCAAGTAATGCGATGGTGACCCTCTCCCATTGAATTTAGGGATTTTATACTTGATGTTGTCTTTAGGCTCTTCTCTTTTAACTCACCTTCTAGGCCGCATGTTCTCATTTATTGCTTGACCTCCAAGCTCTTGTTGCCTCAATCTCTCCATTGGATCCAACCTAGCAACTTGCCTCGGTGGTGGAAGTTGAACTCTCTCATTGTTGTTTGCGGCATTAGCTCTTTGTTGAGGAGGTTGAACTTGTTGATTTTGGCCATCATTTACTTGTTGGACATCAATGGCCAAAGCATCAAATTTAGTATCCATGTATCCAATCGTTGCATTAAAGCTTGCAGCATAGTAGTCAAATCGGCTGGATTTTGTTCTTCTTGTTGACCCTCCATGGTACCTACACAAAGAACAAAGATTAGTAGTAAAAATCCTCACAAGTGTGTTTGTGTGTATACCTTGATTGTGCTCTCGTATTTGCACTCAATTCCTATGGATTGGCGGCCCACTACTCTCTTGATGATCTCACAAGATTATGCCTTTTACTAGCTTCAATAGGCCTAATAAGAGCAACTCCTAGAGAACTCCTTTCTTCACGTGACCTACTTGAGGAACAAACAATTAGTAGCAAAAATTTTTTTTGTGAATCAAAGGAAAGTGATCTAAAACCAAAACCAAACCACTTATGCAGGCCTTGTATGTCGAATTCCTTCTCCAAACTTGCTGCACAAAAACTCAATTCAAACAATCAAATCGATTAGTAAAAACCCTAGTACCACTTAATCCAATTTTGTACCACTTGTCTCCAATAGGGTTTGTAACCTGAAATTCTTCAAATTAAACTTCAATTCACAGCAAAAGCAACCCAATAATCTCAATCACATAATCAATTAGAGTTAATTGCAACAAATTGAACTAATTGCACAAAAACCCTAATCCCCAAATCAAAAACCCTAATTACTCCAAGTTTCTGTCGAAAATCGATAACCCCACAGATTTTTTTGATTTTTTTCAATATTTTTCCCAGAAATAACACAATAAAAGAATTCTGATCTCAAATTTCAAAGTTGTCCGAGCTCAAACGAATCCAGAACAAATATCACAAGTTTCTAGTCGAATTTTTTTTTATTTTTTCGATATTTTTATTTTAAACTACAAGGTATGAGAACCTCAAATCTGAAATCTCAACTCAATTAGAGTTAAGATGAATCAGCTGTGCTTTTTCAAAGTTTCTGATTTTTTTTATTTTTCAAGAAGATGAATGCGATGGATGAAAAACTTGATGATTGATGAATAGAAGGATAGATTTACCGATTGAAGATGACAACCTATATATCGAATCTAGTTGTGTTAGATTAAAATCTACCCTTTGAATAGCCACCAAAGTCGACTTGAAGTTCCTCCACTCCTTTATGAATCGATTGAACAATCTTCACAAAGCTTAATCCTCCGTTCGTCGCCCTAAGTATCCAATTAGACCTGCAATTGAACTCTTAAGATCACAAGATTCACAAACAATTAAGCAATCACAACCTAATTGTTTGTTAGGACTCTACAAGATTGAAGAACCTTAAGTTTGCTCAAACTAGAACAATTAAGCTAAGATAATCAATTGGGTGAATAAACCTCAAATCTTTATTGAAAACTTAACTTGTGTTTACAAGAGGGGGATGGTCCCTTTATATAGTAGTAGGGGACACACCTCTCCCTAATCCTAAAGCCTTAAGGGCGGCATAAACATAAAGGAAGGATCAAGGAAATTGCCTACTCCTTGTCCTACTAGGAAAAGTAAATAACATTACATAATTAAGCAAGGATTGTACTTAGTCAAACAAGGCCCAACACAATGTCTTCTAAACTATTTAATTAACTAATCTAAGATAGAATAAAGGCCCAATTGGCCGAATTACACAATGATAGCCCTAATGCTCAACGAGTTCAAGCAAGGTGCATGGCTTGGAATCGTTGGGAATATTCCATGGCTTGATGTCTTCAATGCTCTCCAATTGATCTTCAATGGACTTCAAACCTCCAAGATGAGTTTGTACAAAGCCCAATAAAGCTTCCTTGAACCTTTTAGCCCGAGCCCTTGTAATTGGACCTAGCGGAATAGCTAAAGGATCAAATTGTCGGTTGTGCGATTGTCCCATGCGATGGCCGGTCATGTGCCCGGTCTTGTGCGGCTACTCCATGCAATGGCCGGTCTTGTATGATGGCTCCAACCAATGGCCGGTCATATGCGATCCCATCATCACCATGCTCATCCATGCTTCCTTTCAATCCGGGATCAACCGTAGCAACATCTTGAATATCCGAGACATCTCCATGTTTATCCGAGACATGATCTCCACTAGCTCCACTGTGCTCTTCATGACCATGATAAGCCCTTGGCGCATCAAGGTGGATCTGCGTTCATCTCTTCAGTGGCTTTCTCATTAGTGTCAGCAGTGGTAATCGCTTCTTTCCTATTCGTCTCATTAATACCTGCATCATCATCATCTTGCACAACCTTTTTCAGTGCACTATCAGTCTCATAAAAAATAATATGAATCGACTCTTCAACTACCAAAGATGCTTTGGAGTTCAAATTATATCCAAGAAAAATAGCTTCATCGCTACCAGCATAAAAAATTCCAATAGGGTGTTTGCCATTGTTAAGAATAAAACATTTGCAACAAAAGCTTCTAAATATTGGGCTTTCTGCCTTTGTAAAGTTCAGAAGGTGTTTTTGAAAAAATAGATCTAATTGAAACACGGTTTAAAACATAGACAACAATGTTAGTGGTTTTAGCCCAGAAATATTCTGGTAGATTGTTCTCACAAAGCATAGTTCGAGCCATGTCTTTTAAAGTTCTATTCTTCCTTTCCAGCACTCCATTTTGTTGTGGTGTTCTGGGAGCAGAAAAGTTATGTTGAAAACCATTTTTATTAAAAAATCCTCAAAGACATGACTATGAAACTCACCGTCATGGTAACTTCTAACACTTAGTGAAGCCTTTTTCATTTTGGACTCTTTTGTAATGATTAGCAAAAACATCAATAGCTTCATCTTTGTGACTAAGGAAATAAACCCAGGTACATCTAGGAAAGTCATCAGCTATGACAAACCAATAAGATTTACCTCTCATGCTAGTGACATCAATGGGGCCAAACAAGTCTAGATGCAGCAACTTGTTGACTCCATGTGTTTTTCATGATAACAAAACATTCTATTTAGTCAGATTAATCAAGCTATCTAGTGTTCAGTGATAAGTTGAGAACAGTACTTAAAGAATGGTTGTGCACAGACCTATCAACAAAAAGCTCAATATCACAGAGGAACCATGCTATGATTAAAGCCCTTATGGAAAGCACAAGTCAAGAGAGATTGAGGAAGGCTTAGTTCAACACATCAAGATAGAAGTATATCATCAGTGGGACTAATGCCAGAAGCAGAAGCTACATGAAACAATCCATTGAAGATAAGGCATTCAGTTGAAGCAAAAATTAGTGCCAGCAAAGAAGAGCATAACTTTAAAGGGACTACTGGAAATCGTCAGCCAGTTAGATTTTGCCAACGTTAGAAAAAGTCAAAATAACGATTATAAATTCAAACAACTCCTTCAATGCCATAAATTGATACATTTGACAGATTTGCATTTAATGTGGAAAATGACCGTTGGAACGCAGATCTGAGTATATAAGGACCCAAAAGAAAGGGTTAACGTGAAGAAAAATGAAGGAATCAAAACCAAGTTGCTCTACACTCAATTCTTTGATTTTAGCTTGGTTTTTGCAAGATCACTCTTATCTCTATTCTTTGTAAATGTTGCCTAGATTTACCCAGTGTATTTAGATCATTTAGGATCAGTTTACACAATCTTCAAACTATTTTTTTGGTTGTAATCAGTGCGGTGAAGCACTTGTTTGAGCTTGGAGAAGCTCTGGTTGTAATCAAAACGGGGAGCACTTGTTCGAGTTTGGGTTAAGCTCGATGTTGTTTCAAGCTTGGGTAAAGCTTGGTTGCTGTAACGGGTTGGTGTAGGCCCGTAACTACATCGGATTAGTGGATTGATTAAAATCCTTGGTGGGGAAGCTAAGGTAGAGGACGTAGGTCAAGGAGGACCGGAGGACCAAACCGCTATAAATCGTTGTCCATAGCTAAGATCCCTCTAATCCCTTTTAGTTATTCTGCCTTTAAAGCTTTTATTGCATGTCATCCTCTCGCTCCTAGTCTGTCTGTTATATCTCTGATTGCGCTTTGCACTTGTTCATTTATTTTATATGTCATATCTATTTGTTGGATAACTGTAATTCTTGATGTTCTGTTTTCTATTGCTCCCACTATCTGTGCCATATAATCTAGTCGCACTACCGCTCTCTCTTGCAGAAGTGTTAGTAGTTCTCGAAAAGATTTTAAAGTATGCTATTCACCCCCCTCTAGCACTACAAACGGGACCAACAATTGGTATTAGAGCCAATCTCATGATCAATAGGACTAACATCCTCAAAGGAGATCCAATGTGGCTACTGAGCAATCTTCATCATCAAATGCAAATGTTGCAAACACCATTGTAGAGGGACGGTCCACTCACAAACCTCCTCTGATTGATAGGACTAAATATCACTGCTGGAAGAACAGAATGTTTGTCTAGATGCGGGCTCAATTCTAGAAGAATAAAATTTATGTCTAGATGCGGGCTCATGATCTTGAAATGTGGGAAATGACCATGTATGGTCCCTTCACTCCCCATGATACGAATCTAGTTGAATCGGTTCAAATCCACCTTTGAGACCCGCCAAAGATCAACTTGAATCACCAAACTTCTAAACTTGTATGTCGACAATCTTCAATAAGTAAACCTCCTTCATTCGCGAGCCTTAGACCCTCAATTAGACCTGCAATTGAACACCTAAGATCAGAAGATTCACAAACAATTAAGCAATCACAACCTAATTGTTTGCTAGGACTCTACAAGATTGAAGAACCCTAAAGTATGCTTAAACTAGAACAATGAAGCTAAGATAATCAATTGGGTGAATAACCTCAACTTTATTTAATTAACTTAACTTATGTTTACAAGACATATTGGTGGCCTTATATAGGCACAAGGATAATGCAATACCCCCTCCAAAACCCTCCTAAACCGACCTAGCATTCAATGCAAGGCTAAGGGTGGTTTAAACATAGGAACTATCTACAAACTATCCAAAATACAACAAATAGGAAACTAGCTAAGGATTAGACTTAATTAAACAAGTTCCAACCCTAAACAAGGTCCAAAATATATAATTAACAAATCTAAGATAGAATCAAGGCCCATATGGCCGAATTACACAATGAAAGGTGATGCGCCAAGGGCTTATCATGGCTTAGAAGAACACATTGGAGCCAATGAAGATCATGTAGATGTCATCGATGCTAGCTTGGAGGAGCATGGAGATGGAGGCACAAGTGACCGGCCATTGCTTGGAGAAGCCGCGCAACACCGGCCACAAGACCGGCCACGCGACATGGACATGTCCGGCCATCACCGGCCACGCGACATGGACATGTCCGGCTACAACCGGCCAAACAACTCGGCCATGCCCGGCCACAACCGGCCACGCGACCCTTTGTCTATGCCGTTGGGTCCAATCACAAGGGCTTGGGCTAAAAGGTTTAAGGAAGCTTTGGTGGGCTTTATAAGATCTCATCTTGAAGAATTGAAGACCATTGAAGACTCATTGGGCCGATTTGAAGATCACACAACAAGGAATATTCCAAACGATTCCATGTTGTGCACCATGTTATCCATCGATGAGCATTAGGCTTAATATTGTGTAATTCGGTCATTGGGCCTTTTTATTCTATCTTAGATTAGTTACTTATTTAGTTTAGAAGACATTGGGTTGGGCCTTATTTGACTAAGTCCAATCCTTGCTTAATTAAGTTATGTATTTACTTTTCGTAGTAGGACAAGGAGTAGGCTATTTCCTTGTTCCTTCCTTTATGTAATGTTTTCCTTTTAGATTTAGGAGAAGGGTTATGCGTCCCCTACTACTATATAAAGGGACCATCCCCCTCTTGTAAACATAAGTTGAGTTGATTAATAAAGTTGAGGATTATTTTCCCAAATTGATTATCTTAGCTTCATTGTTCTAGTTTGAGCAAACTTAGGGTTCTTCATCTTGTAGAGTCCTAGCAAGCAATTAGGTTGAGATAACTTAGTTGTTTGTGAATCTTGTGATCTTGAGAATTCAATTGCAGGTCTAATTGAGTGCTTAAGGCCGACGAAAGAGGAGGGATAGCTTTGTGAAGATCATCGACATACAAGTCTAGGAGTTGAAGAAGTTCAAGTCCACTTTGGTGGATATTCAAAGGTTGGATTTGAATCTAATACAACTAGATTCGTATCAATTGGTAATCAGAGCATAGGTTGTCATCTTCAATCGGTAAATCTATCCTTCTATACATCAATCATCACGTTTTCATCCATCACAACACACCCAAACACTCATCGCACCACCTTCTTGAAAAATTCAAAAATTCAGAAACTTCAAAAATTCATAGCCGATTCATCTTGCATCTTTTTGCTTTGAAATTTCAGATTTGAGTCCCTCATAACTAGTAGTTATATCGAAAAATCTAAAAACAATAAAATAAAATAAAATAAATTTTCGACCAAAAACTTGTGATTTTTCTTTTGGATTCGTTTGAGCTCGGAAAGCTTTGAAATTTGAGATCTAGACTTATTTTGGTGTGATCTTTCTGGGAAAATATTGAAAAAAAATCAAAAAAATCTGTGCCGTTATCGATTTTTTCCAGAAACTATGGTTCTTAGTTTGGGAAATTTGGGGATTAGGGTTTTCTTTTGCAATTGATCGAATAAGTTGCAATTAACTCTAATTGATTGAGTAATTGAGATCTTTGGGTTGCTTTTGCTGTTAATTGTGATTTGATTTGAAGAATTTCAGGTTACAAACCCTATTGGATTCAAGTGGTACAAAATAGGAGAAAAGTGGTACTAGGGTTTATGCTAACCGATTTGATATTGTAATTTGTGCTTGATTAAGTTTTGTGCAGCAACTTTGGAAAAGGAATTCGACATAAGGAGCCTGCATTAAGTGGTTTGGTTTGGTTTAAGATCACTTTCTTTTGATTCACAAATAACTTTGCTACTAATTGTTTGTTCCTCAAGTAGGTCACGAGAAGAAAGGAGTGCTCTAGGAGTTGCTCTTATTAGGCCTATTGAAGCTAGTAAAAGGCAAATCTTGTGAGATCATTAAGATAGTAGTGGACCGCCAATCCATAGGACTTGAGTACAAATACGAGAGCATAAGTCAAAGGTATAAGCACACACACACTTGTGAGGATTTTTACTACTAATTTTTGTTCCTTGTGTAGGTACCATGGAAAATCAACAAGCAAACACTAATGCCATGTTACAACAAATACTTAAACAACTTGGCACCATGTGTATTAGTTTGGGTGATAGGAGAACTTTGAGAGCCTATGTGAAAGGGGAAGTTCATAGGGAGAATTTGTTTCACACTAGGATGTATGCGAATGGGAAGCCTAGTAGTGTGATTATAGATGGGAAGAGTTGTAAAAACATAGTTAGTGATTATTTGTGAAAGAGTTACAACTACCACTTTCCAAACATCCTAAACCCTATAGTTTAGGTTGTTTCAATGAAAGAGAAGAATTTAGTGTTGACAAACAAGTTTTAGTTTCTCTTTCTTTGGGCAGGTACAAGGGAGATGTTTTGTGTGATGTCTTACCCATGCAAGCATGCCATGTGCTACTTGGTCGACCTTGGCAAATTGACAACAAAGTTCATCATGATGGTGAGACCAATAAGTATACGCTCATGTGTGGTAAGAAGTCTTTTACTTTAATTCCTTTATCACTTCAAGATGCCTTAAAAGATGAAATCAAAGTGAGAGATGATTCTGCTAAATTGGATGCTAAATTTAGGGCCAAAGAAAAGAGTAAATTTGAACCTAAAATTGATGATTGTTTTGATGATAAAACAACCTTAGTTGAAAAGAGTCTTTTAGATGTTGTTTGCGATGATACTAAACCTAAATTGAGTGTTGTTTGCAATGACACTAAATCTGTTTTAGATGTTGTTTGCGATGATACTAAACCTAATTTGAGTGTTGTTTGCAATAAAACTAAATCTGTTTTGGATGCTAATTGTGATGAAAACAATTCTGTTTTGGTTGAACATAGCATTAAAAATAATTTTATTTTGGTTGATCATAGCATTGCAACTAATCCTGTTTTGGTTGATAGCATTGAAAAAAAATCTGTTTTGGGTGACGATAAAGAGATTTCTAAGGAAGTTGTTAAAGAGTGTATGTTAGCTACTAAAAGAGAGATTAAGAGTGCTTTGCATGATAATTCTGATTTGATCTTACCTTTGTTTCGAAATACACTAATGGGTACTAACAACTTGGCTGGAGATATTCCAAGCAATATTGTGTCTTTTTTGAGTAATTTTGTAGGAATTGGAGTTGTTTTGATGCAAGGAGAGAAGCCCGTAGCTTACTTTTGTGGGAAAATTCCTAGTGGATTTCCACCCATTGAAGAGATTGAATTCCATCCATATGTGGTGCAATACAATCAAGATTTGAGGACAAATCTTCTTCAAGGGGGAGGGAATGATGCGCCCAAGGCTTATCATGGAAGGAATTATGCGCCAAGGACTTATTATGGACTTGAAGACAAGCATGGAGAGCTTGGAAAGGATGATCAAGGGCTGCAAGGAAGCGTGGACAAGCTTAAAGGAGAGGATGGAATCACAATTCACCAAGAAGATGCCATTAAGATGCCATTTGATCCTTTGAAGATGCCATTAGGTCCGATGACAAGAGCAAGAGCTAAGAGATTCAAGGATGCACTCATGGGCCTTGTTCGAACTCATCTTGAAGACCATTGAAGTTCAATTGAAGAGCTTTGGAGATGATTTGGGCAAGAAATTACAAATTAATTACAAGTTCATCACATTGTTTGCTATTGATTCTAGATGGCCGGATTGACATCATGGCATGAGCCCATTATCATTAGTTATCTTTGTTTGGGCTTAATTCTATCTTAGATTAGCTTATTTTTAAGTTTGGACCTTATTTGGATTGGGCCTTGGTTGACTAAGTCCAATCCTTGTTTAATTATGTCTTTATTTCCTTTTCCTAGTTGGGCAAGGACTAGTTTTTCCCTAGCCCTTATATTTGGACGAAAATTAGGATTTATTTTAGGATTTTGGTTGACCCTATCACTATATAAGGCCACCAATATCTCTTGTAAACAGAAGTTGAGTTGATTAATAAAGTTGAGGATTATTTTCCCAAATTGATTATCTTAGCTTCATTGTTCTAGTTTGAGCAAACTTAGGGTTCTTCATCTTGTAGAGTCCTAGCAAGCAATTAGGTTGAGATAACTTAGTTGTTTGTGAATCTTGTGATCTTGAGAATTCAATTGCAGGTCTAATTGAGTGCTTAAGGCCGACGAAAGAGGAGGGATAGCTTTGTGAAGATCATCGACATACAAGTCTAGGAGTTGAAGAAGTTCAAGTCGACTTTGGTGGATATTCAAAGGTTGGATTTGAATCTAATACAACTAGATTCGTATCAAAAGTTGCTGGTATATCCCCTTTGAATGCCCGCAGCAACGAAACGTGAAAAAACTGGATGAACTCACGATCCCTCTAGCAATTCTAATTTATAGGCAACTGGGCCAATCTTCTGCAGAATCTTGTATGGACCAAAATACTTCTTTGAAAGCTTCTGAGATGTCCTGGAAATGACAGATTGTTGTCGGTATGGTTGAAGCTTAACCAAGACTAAATCTCCTTCAGTGAATTGTTTTTCAACCCTTTTTCTATCAGCCTTAATCTTCATTATGTTGCTGGCTCGAGCAAGGTTAGCCTTTAATTGTTTTAAAAGCTGCTGTCTATCAATAAGGCTTTCATCCAGTTGTGCAATAGTGGTAGAACCAGGAAGATATGATGGAATGGATGGCGGAGGGAACCCATACAAGGCTTGAAAAGGGGTCATACCTGCTACTGAATGAAAGGAGGAGTTATATGACCGTTCGGCCCAATGAAGAATTCGAGTCCACTGCTTGGGATTCTCAGACACAAAGGCTCGCAAGTAAGTCTCCAGGCAACGGTTTAGGACCTCCGACTGTCCATCCGTTTGAGGATGATAGGCACTACTCATTGGTAGTTGAGTTCCTTGTAGCTTAAAGAGTTCATTCCAAAACTTGCTCACAAAGAGTGGGTCTCGATCACTAACAATACTTCGAGGTATCCCATGAAGCTTGACTATCTCTTGAGCAAATATAGTAGCCAAATGAGGAGCAGTAACACCCGCTGGTAAAGCTAAGAAATGCGCATATTTGGAAAATTTGTCTACAATGACCCATATAGTTACCTTGCCATGAGAGATAGGAAGGTGAGTGATAAAGTCCATGGCAATATCTTGCCAAGCCTGGGATGGAATAGGAAGGGGCTCTAGCAGCCCTTGTGGTTTAGAGGTTAAATACTTCACCTCTTGACACACCTTGCAAGTTGATACAAATTCCTTGACTGGTTTCCTCATATTCTTCCACCAAAAACTAGCAGAGAGTCTCACCAAGGTGCGAGAAATACCGGCATGGCCTCCTGTGAGAGTGCTATGGAACTCATGGAGCAAGGTCTGTTGGAGAGGGTGTGAATCTGGTATAACAATCCGCCCATCTCTCATGATCAAGCCATTGACTATAGTAAACTCAGATGGGGGAATCTTGGCATTGTTGAAGCATAGTTTTCCTCCTGTGTCACTGATGAAATGACTGCCTTAAATCATCCAAAAAAGAGAAGACAGGACCCGATATAGCTAAACAATTAGCTTCCACAGGAAAAGAGAGAGACAAGGCACCCGCAACCTTGTTTTGTGTCCCAGGCTTATATTGAATTGAATATTGAAATCCAAGTAACTTTACCAACCATTTTTGCTGCTCAGGAGTCTGGATTGTTTGGTTCATCAATCCTCGCAAGCTCTGTTGATCGGTATAAATGATGAAAGGTCGCCCAAGCAAATACTGCCTCCACTTTTCAACAACTTCGGTTATAGCATACATCTCCCTTACATATGTTGAAGAGTTTTGGAGCTTAGGATTTAATTTCTTACTGAAATAAGCCAGGGGATGGCTGTCTTGGGACAATACCGCTCCCACCGCAACATTAGAAGCATCAATGGTGACTTCGAATGGTTTTAAAAAATCCGGAAGAGCTAGACAGGGCGTAGAAGTCAGTGCTTGCTTCAACTTTTCAAACGCATCAGAGGCCGATTGTGTCCAATTAAAGGCCTTCGACTTAAGCAAATAAGTCAATGGTGCTGCAATGGTGGCGTAGTGAGCCACAAACTTGCGATAGTACCCTGTTAATCCCAAAAACCTGTGGAGGCTCTTGACATTCGATGGCTAAGGCCAAGCCATGACTGCTTCAATTTTCGATGGGTCGACTTGAACACCCTGAAATTCAAAGTGCCATCGGAAGTACGAAACGTTGTCTTTGAGATATCTGGTTCTGCGATCCGTATCTGGTGATAGCCAGCTCGCAAGTCAATCTTAGTAAACACAGAGGCTCCATGAAGTTCATCCAAGAGTTCATCAATTGTAGGGATTGGAAAACGATCCCGTATGGTTATCGCATTGAGGGCCCTGTAGTCAACACAAAACCGCCATGATCCATCTTTTTTGCGAACTAACAAGTGATACACCCAAGGCTATTCCTCCTCTTTCGTCGGCCTTAAGCACTCAATTAGACATGCAATTGAATTCTCAAGATCACAAGATTCACAAACAACTAAGTTATCTCAACCTAATCGCTTGCTAGGACTCTACAAGATGAAGAACCCTAAGTTTGCTCAAACTAGAACAATGAAGCCAAAGAAATCGATATGGGTATAAACCTCTCAACTTTATTGATTAACTTGACTTCAACTTTTACAAGAGATATTGGTGGCCTTATATAGTGATAGGGTCAACCAAAATCTTAAAATAAATCCTAATTTTCGTCCAAATATAGTTGTAATTGATACGAATCTAGTTGTAAATCGGTCCAAATCCACCTTAGAGACCCGCCTAAGATCAACTTGAATCACCAAACTTCTAGATGAGTATGTCGACAATCTTCACTTGATAAATCTTCCTTCGTTCGTCGGCCTTAGACCTCCAAGTCGACCTGCACTTGAACACCTAAGATCACAAGATTCACAAACAATTAAGCAATCACAACATAATTGTTTGCTAGGACTCTACAAGATTGAAGAACCCTAAGTTTGCTCAAACTAGAACAATGAAGCTAAGATAATCAATTTGGGAAAATAATCCTCAACTTTATTAATCAACTCAACTTCCACTTTTACAATAGATATTGGTGGCCTTATATAGTGATAGGGTCAACCAAAATCCAAAATAAATCCTAATTTTCGTCCAAATATAAGGGCTAGGGAAAAACTAGTCCTTGCCCAACTAGGAAAAGGAAATAAAGACATAATTAAACAAGGATTAGACTTAGTCAACCAAGGCCCAATCCAAATATGGTCCAAACTTAGAAATAAGCTAATCTAAGATAGAATTAAGTCCAAACAAAGATAACTAATGATAATGGGCTCATGCCATGATGTCAATCCGGCCATCTAGAATCAATAGCAAGCAAAGTGATGAACTTGTAATTGATTTGTAATTTCTTGCCCAAATCATCACCAAAGCTCTTCAATTGAACTTCAATGGTCTTCAAGTCTTCAAGATGAGTTCGAACAAGGCCCATGAGTGCATCCTTCAATCTCTTAGCTCTTGCTCTTATCATCGGACCTAATGGCATCTTCAATGGATCGAATAACATCTTTTTGGTGCTTGGAACATGCTCAACGATATCTCCATGATCTTCATACATGTCCATGCTTCCTTGCAGCCCTTGCACATCCTTTCCATGCTCTCCATGCTTGTCTTCAAGTCCATAATAAGTCCTTGGCGCATAATTTCTTCCATGATAAGCCTTGGGTGCATCAACAAGACTGGTGATGAGAAGGGACTGGTGCTTGGACGAATCACACCCTCTTGCCGCATTTCGGTAATTAGAATTTCCATATCCTTCTTCTGACTGTGGGGATAACGGTAGGGTTTTACATTCACAGGCTTCGATCCCGGAATGAGGTGAATGTGGTGATCATGTTGACGTTTTGGAGGTAGGCCTTTAGGGGTTTCGAAGACCTTGGAAAAGCGTTGTAAAAGTGCCGCCAAGGCAAAAGGAACTGAGTCAAGCGGCAGTGACTATTCTAGGTCTTCTGATGTAGTAGCTTGAAGAGTCAACCAATGGGTTGAAGAAATGGCATCCGTTTGGGCCCAACGATGGAGTTGTTGGGGCATGACTGGGTCAGCCTGAAAAGGACGATGGCCCGAAATAGTAACCCATTTTCCTTTGTGACAAAAGGACATTAGGAGTAGGCTAAAGTCTGCTAGCACTGGGCCGAGTTGGGCCAGCCATTGCACTCCAAGAATAACGTCAGCTCCATGCACATCCAAAAGATATAGATCTAGGGCAAAATTTACACCATGTAGGTCCATTTGTAGCGCCGAGACCATCCCTTGACAATGTAAAACGTCATCGTTTCCCACTCGAACGGAGAGAGGCGGCGCCAGCTCAATTAATAGTCCCAAATAACGAGCCACCCTTGATTGGATGAGATTATGGGTACTCCCCGAATCAATTAACACTGTGAATGGAAGTCCTCTAATCTGGCACTGTAATTTCATACAAGATTGGGAGGAGTGGCCATATAGAGCTTAAAGGGAGACCTGAAAGTCACTGGTGTAGGTCGCCGGAGGGTGAGTAGGTGGCGGTGGCAATGGCAGTGCCGACAGTTCGACTGAGGGAGGATAAAGATCCATAGGAGTGTCGTTCAATGGTGGAACTGGCTCGAGAGACTCCTCATCAGACTGTAAAAGCAGAAAAGGGGTCGTTTTGCAACGATGCCTGGTTTGAACTGCTCGTCACAATTGAAACATAACCCCTTAGAGCGCCGAGCCTGCATTTCAGTAGCTGTAAGGCGGCGAATGGGAAATCCTCCGACTGATAACGGTGAGGCCTTAGAAGTTGGAACCGTAGAAGGAAGCTGTGAGTTCCGAGAAGGCAAGGGCGGAGAGGGCGGCGTAGTAGGGGCCCTATATTGTGGTCGAGTCTCCGCAATCTTGGCTTCATAAAGCTTAGCTAAAGCCAAAGCCCTGGTTAATGAATATGGGTTTTGGATAATAACCTCACGTTGGATATCCTGCCGTAGACCAGATACAAAGAGGTTGAGCAGATGTTCATCGGAAAAACCAGCCGCTCTGTTGGTGAGGAGTTCAAACTCTCTCAGATAGTTTGCAACGGTGCTGGTCTGCTTCAATTTGAAAAGAGCAGTTTGGGGATTCATAAAGATGGAAGGACCAAAGCGAATTTCCAGTTCGCGGGTAAAGGAATCCCAATCCGAGAGCAAACCGTGGCGGTGCATCCATTGGACCCAGGTCAGGGCCTTACCGGTCATGAAAAAGCCAGCAATGGATATACGCTGGTTAGGGGCAATCGAGTAATAGGAAAAGTATTGTTCAGCCTGAAAAATCCAAGCATGAACGTTGCTGCCATCAAAATGGGTCAAAAAGTATTTGGGGGTTTTTGGTTGGAAAACAGAGCTAGAGGGCGGTGGAAAACTTGATGGTGTTGGTTTTGCAGAAAGAGCCCCTTTGTATGTATCGGTTGTGGATGGTGATTTTTGAGAATTTGCAAGATTTAGTTGGGAAATCTGGTGATGGATGTCAGTAAGGGTGGAATAGAGTTTGTTTTCCAGGGCAGTTTTAATTCAAGCTGGGAAGAGCGAAGCTCTTGGAGTTGGGCATTAAAGGATTTGGCGATGGCGTGGATAGCCTCCGTGACGGTGGCGTCTGTTTTGGGAGGCATGGTAAAAGGATGAAAGCACCAATGATAGATAGAGCTAGGGTTGGAGGAGCAGAAGAGTTAGGAAGGAACAGATTAGAAGGGATAAGAGGAAAAATAGAAGAGGAAGGAGAGAATAATTTTTTCCATATCCTTTTCATTCCATTGGTTCATACAAATACTGCTCATAGCATCAACCTAGGATCGTGCGTCACTCACGTGGTCCCTGCTGCTAACAAACTTTGAGAATTACAATCACTAGAAAACAAAATATTTAAACTGCCAATAACAGAATATAAATAGCTATTTTGGAACAAAGTCTTTCCACCACCTGGGCTTCATTCCCACTATTTTGCTTCTTGGACCTGGGCTGCTGCCATTGGAAGATGAACTCATAACAATTCAATTCACCACATTATCATTCAGGGGGGTAGCAAGACCGTAAAGTTTCCTGTTACATGAGTAGCTATAAATAAGTTTGGTCATGCAGATCACATAAGCAGGCTATTCATTTTGTTATGGTAAAGTGCAAGTGTGGGATGAAGGTTTTTAACACCCAAATTCATTAAGCCACATGATGGAAGATCGGAAAATAGACCTATACAAGTTAAGCACACCAATGGTAAAGATCAAGCGGCAAAAACAAGAGTATATAGGCAATCTAGTGTGCAACAATAGAAGAGTAAAATTAAATTCCAAATGGTTGCCACCAGAGAATACCTGAGAGAGATTCCTACAACAAACTCCTTGTGTCAGCTCACTCCTTTGCCACCTCAGCTAGTCCTCATGATACGAATCTAGTTGTATTAGATTCAAATCCAACCTTTGAATATCCACCAAAGTCGACTTGAACTTCTTCAACTCCTAGACTTGTATGTCGATGATCTTCACAAAGCTATCCCTCCTCTTTCGTCGGCCTTAAGCACTCAATTAGACCTGCAATTGAATTCTTCAAGATCACAAGATTCACAAACAACTAAGTTATCTCAACCTAATTCCTTGCTAGGACTCTACAAGATGAAGAACCCTAAGTTTGCTCAAACTAGAACAATGAAGCTAAGATAATCAATTTGGGTGTAAAACCTCAACTTTATTAATCAACTCAACTTATCTTTACAAGAGGGGAATGGTCCCTTTATATAGTAGTAGGGGACGCATAACCCTTCTCCTAAATCTAAAAGGAAAACATTACATAAAGAAAGGAACAAGGAAATAACCTACTCCTTGTCCTACTAGGAAAAGTAAATACATAACTTAATTAAGCAAGGATTGGACTTAGTCAAACAAGGCCCAACCCAAGGTCTTCAATGGACTCTAAACCTCCAAGATGAGATCTTACAAAGCCCAATAAAGCCTCCTTGAACCTTTTAGCCCGTGCCCTAGTCATTGGACCTTGCGGAATGGTTAAAGGATCAAAAGGCCGGTCTTGTCCGGATGGCCCTATCGATGTCCGGTTGTGGCCGGTTGGTGCGCCTAGCGATGGCCGGTTGTGGCCGGACATGTCCATGTCGCGTGGCCGGTGTTGGCCGGGCATCTCCGAGTCGCGTGGCCTGTGTTGGCCGGGCTCCAAGGAAAACATTACATAAAGAAAGGAACAAGGAAATAACCTACTCCTTGTCCTACTAGGAAAAGTAAATACATAACTTAATTAAGCAAGGATTGGACTTAGTCAAACAAGGCCCAACCCAAGGTCTTCTAAACTAAATAAATAACTAATCTAAGATAGAATAAAAGCCCATGAGGCCGAATTACACAATACCAAAGCCTAATGCTCATCGATTTCAAGTAAGGTGATCAACTTGGAATCGATTGGAGTATTCTTGTCGACTTCAATGCCTTCCAAATGGTCTTCAATGGACTCTAAACCTCCAAGATGAGATCTTACAAAGCCCAATAAAGCTTCCTTGAACCTTCTAGCCCGTGTCCTAGTCATTGGACCTTGCGGAATGGTTAAAGGATCAAAAGGTCGGTCTTGTCTGGTTATGGCCGGTTGGTGCGCCTAGCGATAGCCGGTTGTGGCCAGACATGTCCATGTCGCGTGGCCGGTGTTGGCCGGGCATCTCCGAGTCGCGTGGCCGGTGTTGGCCGGGCTCCAAGTCGCATGGCCGGTCACTAGTGCTTCCACCTCCATGCTCCTCCAAGCTAGCATCGATGACATCTACATGATCTTCATTGGCTCCAATGTGTTCTTCTAAGCCATGATAAGCCCTTGGCGCATCACCTTTGCCCATCCATGTTGACTTGCACACTCAAAGGGAAACTAAACAAATCCAATGGGGTTAAAGGATTAAAGCCATACACAGTTTCAAAAGGGGAACATCCAGTGGTGCAATGTATGCTTCTATTATATGCAAATTCGACATGAGGTAGACAATCCTCCCAAGTTCTTAAATTCTTTTTAATCAAAGCCCTAAGCAAAGTAGATAAAGTCCTATTAACTACCTCGGTTTGACCATCGGTTTGAGGATGACAAGTAGTAGAAAATAACAACTTAGTACCTAACTTAGTCCATAAAGTTCTCCAAAAGTGACTTAAGAACTTAGCATCTCTATCACTTACAATCGTCCTAGGCATTCCATGTAGTCTAACAATTTCTTTAAAGAACAAATTAGCTACATTAATGGAATCATCCGTTTTAGTACATGCAATAAAGTGTGCCATCTTAGAAAACCTATCAACAACCACAAAGATAGAATCTTTACCTCTCCTAGAACGAGGTAAACCTAACACAAAGTCCATGCTAATATGAGTCCATGGTTCATGAGGAATAGGCAAAGGAGTATACAATCCATGCGGTTTAGATGTAGATTTAGTTTGCAAACAAACAATGCAACTAGCAACATACTTTCCTACATCATGTCGCATTTTAGGCCAAAAGAAGTGTTCATGCAATATATCATATGTTCTATCGACTCCAAAGTGACCCATTAAACCCCCTTCATGCGATTCTCTCAAGAGCAATATGCGCAAAGAACAAGAAGGCACACACATTCTAGATTCCTTAAACAAAAATCCATCATGCTTATAATACTTTCCAAATCCAGAAATTATCACATGCTTTAAATATTTCACTAAAGTAAACATCACTAGCATATAATTCTTTAATATACTCAAAGCCAAGAAACTTATAATCAAGCATGGAAAGTAAGACATACCTCCTTGATAAAGCATCGGCTACCACATTCTCCTTACCTTGTTTGTATCGCACAACATAAGGAAAGCTCTCTATGAACTCGGTCCACTTAGCATGCCTCTTGTTTAGCTTTTGTTGGCCTCTTAAATATTTTAAGCTCTCATGATCCGTATGAATCACGAATTCCTTAGGCCAAAGGTAGTGTTGCCAAGTTTGCAATGCCCTCACAAGAGCATACAACTCTTTGTCATAGGTT